>JAOXXN010000120.1:30559729-30580319 GCA_026770055.1 Myrmophylax atrothorax
CCATGCCAGGGTTCTTTTGCTAAATACCAGCTCTGTTTGTGGCAGCAGTGCCTGCTCTTTGCTTCCAGTCCCTGGTATTTCATCCTCCAGCCATGCTCATCACATCCTCTTGATCATATTGAAGCGATTCCTGAGATACACTGCACGTATCATTTTCTCTCCAAGAGTCCTGACGGCTTTGCAAGTTAATTAAAATAGAACTTCAAAGGATTTTTGTAACAGATTATAATATCTTTGGTTTCATGACATCTGTTAAAATTTACAACTAAGGATGTCATTTTTGGTGAAAAACATGTTCTTTTACACACAGACCATTTATTTGTGCATTTATTTAGTGACAGAGCATCTCATTTATAAGAAACATGCAAAAGCAATCATTAATCATACTTTTGTCACAAAACAGCTTCCCCAGCAGTTCACTGCAAGCCCACAGACAAGCTGCTCGGTGTGGGTGTTCCGAGGACAGGCAAGGAGCCTTGCCAAGGAAGCTGCTGGAGGTGCCTCTCCGTTTCAAAGTCTAGCAGGGAAGAAACAAAGAGGAAAACAAAGAATTGACAAATTAGACACTGGAGTTATCTGGGAAAGATGCAGCACCATGGATGAGAATGAAAAGTAAATCCAAGGCATCCGGTGTGACCAGGATTATCAGTGTATCAGAACCCTCTCAGCATAAATTCAAGTGTTTTCCTGTCACCACACACCTCACAGGCTGCAGCACAGCAGCACCTCCATCCATTCCTACTCAAGCAGCAAACAAGTGGTCCAGCCACAGCCAGCCCCATCTGACAGTGTCCCTGTGATCAAGGCCAAGCTTCTTTTAGTACACAGGTATTTTCTGTGCCCTCCTGCCCATTGGTGCCCCTGCCTGGACCCCTGCACATGCCCAGATACTGTTATGCCCTCCATGGGTCACCCAGGACATGGCCATGATGGTGTCTTTGGGGTACAGTTGCAGGTCAGCATTTTGGAGGGTTTCCCTCATGTCTCCCAGCCATGCCTGGCTCACCCAGGGACTTCCACTGACAACAGCAGGTCTTAACACAAGGTGGCTGATCTTGTGTTCACTTTGGGATGTGCATTGGTATCACAACTCCCATCCCTGCCACAGCACCATGGCAGGGGAAAAGGAAAAGGAAACTCCCCCCCCGCCCAAAAAAAAGGGAGAGGGCAGAAGGTTGTGTTGAACATTAATGTTTGATCTCACTCCAAGAGAAAAAGTCCAGCAGGTGATCAAATTGCTGTCTAACATCAAGTGCTGAGTCCCTGAGCTCACATGGATGCTGGTTTCAGCAGCTATGATGGGGCAACAGGCTCTTCTTCACAAGGTCCCATGGCATCGGAAGCCCCTCCTGTTCTGCAGCAGGGGAGAATGAGAGACCCACAAACCCAGTTACCTCAGGTGAAACCTCCTCTTAGGGCTATTTGTCCCATTTTCACAGACAGTCCTTGCACTTGGTATCACAACAGCTGCAGAAAAGACTTCCAGCCTTTGCACATCACTCCTTTTAAAGGAATGTGTTCTGCCTTGTACACAACATGCCTGCCCGTTTGATTTCCAATTTGCCTTAATGATCACTCCTAGCCCCTGGAAAGGACTCTGGACACAGAACAGCCTGTGAAGATCCTTTCTGAGCAATCTGTACATGATTAATTTTAATATATCAAAATGCCAGACTCCTCTCTGTCTATCAGTGTTTAAAAGAACAACATCCCCTTCTCCAATTGGTGCAGAGCTCTCAGTGCTGCATCACCTGACAGCACTCCCAGCTCCCACAGGGGGGCAGGGCCAGTGAGGGCAGGGATGGACACAGATGGTGGCGGGGCTGCCCTCTTCCAGCACCCACCTGCTGGGGTCTGCTGAGACTGGCCCCCCCTTTCACAGCTCTTTGCTTCTGGTCCTACTCTCCGTTCTGGGATGCTCACGGCACATCCATCCCATTCCTTCTGGGTGCTGTTCTTCCTGTGCCCACCTTCAGAGAGCACGTGTCTGCTTCTCAGCCAGGCTGGGAACAAACAAGCTTTGATGCCACCATACTGGCTGCCGTGGCCAGCCCCTGCCAGAGACAGGCACGAAGATCATTATATGTGCGAGTGATTAATGGACTAATGTCTTTCCTGAGCTCTCCTCTACGCTTTAATGAGTGTACTTGGTGTTCAGCACGAACCACAGGGCTTGCATCTCAGCTGATGAAACCCATCTTCAAAAATCAATGAAAGATGAAAAGCCCAGTGCCCGTTACCAGAGGGGTGAGATGAAGTGTCATCTTCACAGCACCAGCAGTGTGTCTCCACAACGTCCCATCCTATGTCTGCAGGCTGCTGTTATTAAACATCAACAAACAGCAGAGAGCAGCTTTGTACCTGCACTGTGCTGCAAACTAGAAATTGTCCCTGTCAGCCATTGATTTAAAGGTAAAAGAGCACAGCTATACCCAAACCCTGAATTATTGTGATTTTTTTCTTAATCACTGCCTCTGCATTTTGGAGACTATAGACTTCAAAACACAAAACTCAGCTGACTTATGGAGCCATGCAGAGGGCTGGGTGTTCAGGAAGAACACACACTGTGGGAGCAGCTCCACTAGATCCTGCTTCTAAAATGTAGCCACAGCAGCAACTGCTCCCAACATCCCTGGGACTGTGAGTGAACACCCCAGAGTGGGGGGCACAAAAACAAACCTTAGTTGTGGGTGGCTGTCTCAGGTGACAGCCTTTATCTCTAGGTAGGAACTTCTTGGTCAGTGCAGGAGCAGAATACAGAGCAGGTTGAATAAAAACGTTATTCCTGGTGGGTTTTGTGTCAGACTCTGCAGCAGGATTGCCAAAGGAGCTGGAGTCAGGACAGCAGCAAAGTCACCTGCCAGAGCCCTGGGCTGCAGTGAGGTACCACTGCTTAATGTCAGACCTTGACCAAAACTGTCCAGGCCCTGGGAGAAGGAAGAGGAGCTCCAGCCACGTTCCTGCCCTGAGGCTGACACTGCCCTCAGCTACAGAACACAGGTCACATCGTGTGTGGCTGCAATTGTCACTATTTTGCATAAAAAGCTAAAAATATCAGCTGTGCTACAAGTGAACCTCCAAAAGGCAGTAAAGATTCATGCTAGTGCTGTAAATATGTGCTTTTTAATTATATAGCAGTGAGAAACAGCAAAGGCCATCTTAAAAAAAACAGGTTTAAAACTGAAAATCAGTTGGCTCTCTGCTATTCTAAAGTACAAATATAGACAGTGCCAGATGGCCTCGGCTACCTACACCACCACCTCCATGCATCACAAAGCTCAGATGGCCTCAGACTAGCCAGATCTGTGGAAACACATTATAAAAGCATAATTTTACTTTAGCTATTCTTTGCTAACTTGGCAGGGATATTCACAGCCTCAAACCCTTTGAGCTCATTGTAGATAAGGGACTTTGTGCATGAGGACATACCGTGATCTGATCGGGAACTTCCCTTGACTATCTCTCCACACTCAGCATGATGCTGCAAATGCCAGATCTGCCCAGGGACACACAGCTGGAGCAGTGCCCTGGAATATTCCTAATACACTCCTGTGGAGGGAATTGCAACATTTTTGAAGTAAAACCCTCTTGCTGGATAAAGCAAGGTCCTGAAGAAGCAGGACGGGGGCATTGCATTACCTGAGTGGGGCATATCTTTGTGTGACATCAGCATGGGTAAGGAACCAACATCTCAACATCTGGAAGTGTGGCAGAGGATCACTGTCATACTACAGCACTAACACAGTCATTGAGTCACTGTGAGCTCAAACATGTCAATACTGTCATGTGGGTATGTGGATAGCCAAGCTCTCTGTTGTCTTCATCTACTATTAGTACAAGGATGACCAAAGAGCACACCTTTTGTGTAATTCTTACAAGACTCAATGCCATTTGAACTACCAAGTGGCACTCAGGGAGATGCTTTAGGGATGATTATGGTGGATCTGGCTTGTCGGTTGGACTTGAAGGTCTTTTCCAACACTGATGATTTTGTGATTCCCCAAGAACCATCAGGCACAAAGGCCAGAGAAACAACCATGGTCATGACCAATGAGCACCACTAGTGGCTTCCATCTCATGTACTTTGCACTCTTTATACAAGACATAACTTCAGACATCCTGGAAACTTCACTTGTTACCAGAGTAATGATGTAAGTGAGGCTCCAGCTTTTGAGAAGGTCTTTGCTGCTTCCTCTCTCATCTGCAACACCCAGAGCCAGCATCCTTCCTCATGGAACTGCTTACAGCATTCCCAAAGCACCACTGACACCATCAAACCAACTTTTAGAAGAATGACAATCTCTTGGAAGGGGCAAAGACCCTTTCTTAGGCACTGCTAAAGAGTGTTGATATCACTAGAGCCTCTGCAGCTCACCCAAATGGGGGTAATTTTGTTTTACAGTTTGCTCCTAAATATCCAACATGAAGACAAATTGCTGCAAATTAAGAGCTTTCATTCAGTCATCTTGTAGAATTCACTCTTATCACTCCTACCTGAGGTGGTTCATGCATCTGTAAATGCAGAAATGGGTCACTGAGGTGAGATGCCTTGGTGGACAGTCAGTCATTAAGTGCAGGTAGCAGGTCCACTGACCCACAAATGCCACGGCACAAGGCTGGTGGGACACTCTTACCTTCCCCTTCTTTGGGCTTGGTACCTCCGTGGGCCAGGAGCCACTCATGCCACCATGTTCTGCAGAGTCAGATCAGTGTTGCAGCTGTCTAGGGCAAAATATACCCGAATCAAAGGGCATCTGCCTCAACAAAGTCAAATATGACAAGGCAGGCAGGAGCCAGCTCTAATAGCTGAGGACTTCCTGACTTCATAAGCTGTTCAATTGAACATTTAAAAGGTTTGGTCCCCTCTCAGGTCTTGAAAGCACCCCAGGGCAGGCTTAAGTAACTGTGCCATTAGGCAGCAAGCTGTAAATTGCCTATTAAGTCTGACTGAAACTGTAAAATTGCTTTTCACAATGCAAATTAATGTAAATACGAACAATTGGTTACACATATCACA
Organism: Myrmophylax atrothorax; assembly: GCA_026770055.1. Taxonomy (NCBI): domain Eukaryota; kingdom Metazoa; phylum Chordata; class Aves; order Passeriformes; family Thamnophilidae; genus Myrmophylax; species Myrmophylax atrothorax. Next base: position 30,564,747 of record JAOXXN010000120.1, read on the forward strand.
GACTATCAGATTGAGGACAGATGATGCACACTGGTTTCCCCCCTCTGAATTAGCATTGCTTTAAAGTTAAATTTGGTGTTTGTTTAAGAGGTCTGGATGTTCCTATGATAAATTCCACCAGTGCATTACAAACACATGCACATGGGGATGTATAGCCTCTATTACATGAAATATAAACCTCTTCTTAGGTCAGGCACTGATACTTTCCAGCCTAGTAGAAACACCACGAAGCAAAGCCATCTGCTCAGCAGCATAGTCAGCCACATCTTAACCTCACTCAGAAGAGTGAGATCATGAATCAGTTATAAAGCCATTAGGACAGATGGAGGAAATCTGTGCATTTCAGAACCATGGGCAGATGATCAAAGCCCCATCTGGAGCCCTTAGGCCCCAGGCCCTCACTGGTGGGAGGACTCTGTGCCACAGCTCCCACTGGCATCACCAGGAGCATGGCCTGGCCATCACAGTTTTGGATTTGTTTCCCAGAGATGCAACAAAATGATTATCAGAAAGGTGAATCACAATGTATAGCAGAAAGGTAAATAAGAATGCAAATCAGAAAGGTAAATCAGAATGGCCCCTTCTTTGCCTCATCCCAGGCTAAACAGAGTCTCCACACAGGCACAACCAACTCAACCTCTTGGGAAGAACAAGGTCTGTATCAAGACAGACACTTTTGGTCTCAAGAGCCTACTTCTATCCTGCAAATTCCTCCTTCACAGCACAGGGCAGCGACACTACAGCAGGCAGAGCAGTTTTCCTCTCTGCTGGGGGGTGTTCTTATCAGAGGTTTTGCTTATCATTATTAACATATGTTCTCTGAAAATTTACATTCTCATTAGCTACAGAAATAACTGTTGCCAGTTTATTACAGACTCTTGCATAAATCAGATATCCTGATAGCTCCTCAAGGATTACAGCTCACCTTGGGGAGGGATGGAGAGCTGTGAATGAGACAGGGGCAACCACAGCCCTCGGTATCAGCACCCCGTGCCCGCAGCCCACCCTGGGGTCCCGTGGCTGACTGCCCTGGCAGGGCACAGACACCTCCTTTAGCTGCACACTCCCAGGCTTGGCTTCTTGGGATGAAACCAGCAGATGGCATGAGAGCCATGAGGGGAATCAGCAAGGCCGGAAACCGAGCCCAGGGCTCAGCGAGGCCGCAAACCGAGCCCAGGGCTCACAGGGCCACGGCCATGGGCAATGAACACCTCGATGCAGACGGCTGTGATTTCAGGCCGTGGTCATCCCTTCCCTCCTCCCTGTGCTGCTCTGTTTCTAGCAGCGTTTTCTTCTCTTTTTCCAACATCTTAATTGCTGTTTTAAAGCATACTATTTGGAAAGAGAGTCTGGTACAAGGTGCACAGGTCAAATAAACAGCACATTTGCTTCTCTTCCAGAGTAATACATTTTAAGGAAAAAAATAATTAGCCACAATCTGGAAGTGTTTTCTTTCAGCCTCGGGGACCTTTCAGATTTCTGCATCTCCGTCTCATTAACATACTGGTAGATATAGATTAATTGGGCAAAAAGAACTTAAACCAAATTTGAAAACATTGACCTACATTTTAGGTTGGCTGTCTTGGTGTCCTCAGGCAGCTGTTCAGGCCTTGCTGTGTTGGGCTGTGCTGAATGCATCAGAATGTTTTTGTATCACGTTGCTCACTATCTGGGACATATCATTTAAAGTTCTTAATCCCTGGGTCAGCCAACTCTCTCCCTGTGGGGTCACCCATGATTTTTCTCTCCCATGAAAAATCAATAGCTCAGAAACTAACAAATGCCTGAGTCTGTTGGGTTTCTGCAGCCCCAGGTCTCAGCTGTGATACTCTCCAGTCAGGCAGTAACTTGATGGAAGCTGCTGTGCTTTGTACCTGAATATATTTCTTTGATAACAGTGCTCAGCACATGCACCTGCTCTGAAAATCTGTATTTCCAACATCAAGGTATAAAGTAAACCCTGAAAATCACCAAATCTGAATGTTAAAAGGCTGTTCCCTGGGCATCGTGGCATTCCTGTATTACTAGTGCTGAAGTGCAGGACTTTTTACAACACTATTACTACAGACATAGCTATTTATTGGGGTTTGAGACACTGGAAAAGGGACCCCTGTGCACATAAAATCACAGTGATTTATTTTAATGCATTTTGTAAGTAAATTCTTAACAGATGGATGAAGCACCAGAAGGGTGACACAAGGGAGTCAGCAGGTGGACAGAGAAGCCAAGAACGGACTGGCACTGATAAGATTATCCACTCCAAATATCTTGAGACAAGCACAAGCTGCCCACACAACAGGCTGTCACTGACCAGATAAACAAGCAAAAGTAGCTACAGCCCTCCCCAGCATCCTGCCCCAGACTCAGCTCCTTCCCACGAGTGATGCTGTGCAGAGACCTCCTGCTTTCTGACATTACCTGTGCTGTTCAGCCTTGCACGGACTCCTCCAACCACCCATGCCTGATACACAGCTCTTCCCCAAGCCCAGATGCCACTCCAGGTGTGGGGCTTCACCTCAGTCTGTACCAGCATCACCAGGTGAAGGGACCTTCCCCTGGTCTGGAGGGCTGGCCAGGACTCAAATCTGCACTCCTGCAGAGCTGGATGGTTTGAAGGTTATTCCTGATCTTCAGCCTCACCTTAGAACAACAACGTATGGCATGTTTAGGTTATTCCATGTGCACAGTATACCATGACCCATATCAGGTCCCATTCACAGCTTGCTCTGCTGAAAAAAATAACTTTTCCTTTCCCTGTAACATTATCTTTAAAAGCTAAAGGAACACTACATGGGGCTCCAGACCAGCACAGCCCTTGTCCCCACTCTTAGCCCTTGTCATGAGTTCTGGACTCAGGCAGAGACTCAAAGTGCATGAGGCACAGCAATGGCCTGACCAAGAGACAGAAAACACAGTGCTAACTGCTCAAAATAGACTCAAAACCTGCAGAAGAAATCAATCCTCTGGGTCTGTCTTCCACTGTAACAGTCATAGGTGGTGATGTAACAATTACAAATAAAACTCTCCATCAAAACCTGTACTGCACACAGTGGTGCCTTTTAACGAGCTCAGCCTGAGGGGCAGCCCTGTGAGCTATTCCACTTGCTACCTCATGTCTTCACAGATGTCTCTTGACAGGCCCTTCTATAGTTGAACAGATTGTTTGTGATGTCCTAGAGGAAGAGGAGCTTAGACTGGTGAAATGAAAATCCTAACCAGAACTGAAGGTTTGGTTTCTTTTGTAATCTTTGAAAACAATCATTTACTCAAAACTCATTTCCAGAGATTGTTATGTCCACATTGCACATCTGCAAAACCTCAAAGAGTTTTGCTTGCCAAGAGAGAGGGAAGAGCTTCACACACTAAAATGCAACTGAAACAAGGTTTGGCTATCCTATAAACATTTCCTGGATTAGATCTGACCTGCTGCCATGCTGTTCTGAAGGCAGTGGCGCAGTTCAGTAACACCTGTGTGGGGTCACTGTCACTCCTTGTTGGCAACCCCAAGGGCTGCAGATCTGAAACCACTCCAGAGTGGGGCTGCCAAAGACTCTCCCCTCACTGCAGCACAACTTTCCTCAGGTTTCCCAGGCAGAAGGAGGCTTGGGAACAGATCACCAAAGTGAATTTTTAGCTGCACACTAAGATCATTAAGGTCTCATATTGCAGCCAGATGAGAACCACCAAACACCAGTGAAGTTACCTACAGGTCGGGCACCTCAATTCATCAGGGCTAAACTACTACTCACCATCAATCTTCAATGAGGTAGTTTGGTCAGTGCACCTCACCCTTCTGTTTTGCAGATTTACTGCCTTCTCATGGCTCCTTCTCCAAGACTTTCTGTCCTCTGTTTTCTTTATTTTTCTTTTTTAGCAGAAAAACTGGCCTCGCATGCCTAAAATGCAATTTGCAGCCACAAATTGTTCATTATTTTCAACATGATTGTGGCAACATTCTCTGAGGGACAATAGAAATAAATAAACAACTTTTCATGGTGCTATAAGGACTGATTTTCCCCCTTGGCTGAGTTCTCTACATTCATTTCTTGACTTAATTTTCAGTGACCAAAGCACTCATTGGCTTCAGAAACAGCACTAAGATGTGCAAGATGAGTGGGGCCAAAGAAGGGTCAAAACAGGCTAAAATATTACTAGTCGAGGTCTCCAGAAATGTCTGGCTGCTTTGTGTGGTCAGCTTGCAACTTTTTCTCCATGTCATTTCTCAGTATGTTTTTTTCTGTTTGTTTGTTTGTTTTGAAATGGTGGCCATCAAAATAATTATTTATTTCAAAAGAATTTGGCTGCCCTCTTTGTACAAGCAGCGTTTCCACTAGATATGGAACATATGCAAGCCTTAATGTAAACCAATACCTGAGAACTGAGACAGGAGCTCCAAATGTTACTTGTCACCACTTGGGGAAGAATTCACTGGCCTGGCCTTTCACAGGGGATGGAGTGGATCCCTGTGTCTGAGTCTGGAGGCACCACGTTCACAATGCTCCTGTCCCAGGGACTGCAGGATCAGGGTGTTCCAAAACCCACACTGGAGGTGCAGGGAAAAGCTGTGCCCATGAGTACAGGCAGGAGCAAGGATAGCATGAGCTTTTGCATCTGGTTAAATCAAAAGTGCCCCCCAGCAGTTTGTGCCTGGGCAAAATGCAGCACCAACTCAGCATTTGAACTCACTGATTTCTCAGCACCACAGTAGTGTCAGTTACATGAAGTGCCACTGAGGGTCTCGCTGGACCAACCCTTCCCATGGCTCCAAGACCACAGCCAGAAAACACAGGTAGAACAGCCCCTCAGCCTTGGCTCAGAACAGTGGCAGAGAACAGAGAACAGCCTTCAGCTGCTGCACAGTGCAGGGGAGTGAGATGGCACAGAGGGAAAAGTCAACCAACTGTGCTGCCAAAGATAAGCTGCCAGGAGAGAAGTTCATCCTGGCACCTGCGCTGGGCATGCAGGGAAGCAGGGAATGCTTGTGGGAGGCTGGAATACACACCTTTGAGATGACAAGCCTGTCACTGCTTCCAGGCTTGGAGATGTGTCTGCTGGGAATGCAGCCAGGGATGCCATTAAATGGATTAGAGTTGAACATGTTAATGGTGGACACACCAGGGCACCATCCTTCAGAGAAAAAAAAAAGGAGGGAGAATAAACATTAAAAGGAAGAAACCTCTGTAACCACTGTGATGGACCAAAGCCTACCACAGCCAGCAGGATGTGTGCTGTCCCTGCATTGTGCAAAACAGCATTGAAAGGTGAAAAAAACAGACTTAGTTTACAAGATGAAAGTCAATAGCTGGAGATCACACTGCACAGTGGCCCATGATGTGGAGCCCCACACTGCTGGCAGTGCCGCTGGCAGTGCCACTGGCACTGCTGGGCAGCCCTGGGTGGGCAGTGCCCACCAGGCAGGAGCTGTGGGCAGGGACTGAGGGATTGCAGCAAAGACCTGGCAACTTCTCACACAGCCAAGACCGAGACAGACAAGGAGCAAATCCTCAGTACACAATTGCAATGTGTTCCAGCTTTTACATAATACCTAAATCCCAGCTCCCAGGAGTCAGCGTCCTGTATCAGCAATAATGACTAAAACTGTTGAAAGTCCTTAAAGAACTTGCTAATCAGTCTCTTAATTGAGGCTATCTGTTTCCCTTTACTCAGAGACAAATTAAGCAGGTTAAATCAGCTCCCAGCAAACATCTGTTGAAGCAAATCAGAACTAATGACAAATACCACTGAGTTCCCTTTGTGGTTGATTTTTCTCCCAACTGTACCCATAAACATACTGTCATGAATTGTCAATCCAAAACAACTTCACAGCACATTACCCTACCCTCACAACATACTGGAATCATAGAATGATTTAGGTTAGAAAAGCCCTCTGAGACCATGGAGTCCAACTGCCATCCCAGCACTGCCAAGGTCACCACTAATCCATGTACCCAAATGCCACATACACACAACTTTAAATCTCTGCAAGGGTAGAGACTCCACCACTGCCTGTGGAGCTGTGCCAGGGCTGGGCAAACCTTCCAGGGAAGAAATTTTCCCTGATATCCAACCTAAATCTCCCCTGGCACAGCTTGAGGTAATTTCCTCTTGTCCTGTCCCTTGCTCTCCGGGAGCAGAGCCCAACCCCAACCTGGCTCCCTTCTCCTGTCAGGGACTTGGAGAGAGCGCGAAAGTCCCCCCCTGAGCCTCCTTTTCTCCAGGCTAAGCCCCACCAGCTCCCTCAGATGCTCTTCATCAGACTTATGAAACCAGACCCTTCTCTGGCCCCATTGCTATGTTCCAGCCCCTCAGAGCCCAACCACTGGATCATGTCCAACCTTTGAGTCCACCTTCCTGACAGCCCTTTGATCAAAGGTGACCATAAACTGAAATGCTCCTCTCCCCACCTGGACATGTTCACTTGAGCACTTGCAGACACCAAACCCCTCCCTTGCCTGGCACTGCCTGTCAGCTCTGGCTGCTCCTGCCCAGGAAGGTCTGCAGGGCAGCACCAGCATGTGGCCCTCCCAGGTCAGAGCCAGAGAGACGTCAGGATGTGAAGCCTTAAACCACAGTGGGTGGAGAGCTGCATCCCAGTGCCACCAGTGCCATGCTCCTGTTCTGCAGGGAACCTTCCCTCTCCACCCTAGTGCTGCACACACGTGCCATGCTGCAGATGGCCCAGCAGCCCTGGGCTGCCCCAGTGCCACCAGTGCCAGGCTTCTGTTCTGCAGGGAACCTTCCCTCTCCACCCCAGTGCTGCACACAGGTGCCACTCTGCAGATGGCCCAGCAGCCCTGGACTGCCCCTCACTTGGGCAGCAGCAGCCAGGCAGGTGCTGCAGTGGGAACTCTCCAGCTGGCCAGCAGCAGCCAGTGAGTTTTTTGAAGGGAAGAGACAAAATCCCAATACCAAACCCAGCAAGAAAGCACAAGGCAACATTGGCACTGCTGAAGAGCTAATTGGTACCTCAGAGAGCCATATGCAGCTCACCATCTGGGCAGACCTCGGAGGCATTTCAAGAAAGGTACATTCAGCCCCACATGTACTGGGCAAGGCTCTTCCCTGGCCTCAGCACTACCATCCTGCCCTATATCCTGGCAGGTGCCCTGGCACATCATCATGGGCCTCCTTCCCTTGGAGGCAACTTCTCCAGATGCAGTAAATTAGAGAGTCTCCTTGACATGGATAGACAAGTTGTCATGGAGCTGTTTCTCTAAGGGAGCTGCAGGAGGGCTCTGCCCACGTAGCTGGCTCATGACAAACGGCCTGGGGTGTTCATTTGCTTGCTTGCTGATTACTTTGCCCACTAATATCTTTGCTCTTCATACCTGCCCTGCTGTGGCTGTGCAGCACTGGGTCCAACACGCCCCAGGGCAACAGCTGTTCTGACAGAAAGCAACTCAAACAGGCACCAAGATCAGAGACCTTCTGCAACAGTCTCTGTTCAGCAGACAGCAACACGAACAACATTCCCCAGCCCAGGAGGAACTTCTGCAGCACCTCCAGACTCCCAGCAGCTCTCCTTCCCCACAGGGCAGTGCTGCCTCTCTCCCAGCTCAGGCAGCCAGCTGGGGCCAAGCCTCCCCTGGGGCATGAACAATCCACATGGGCATTCACCACTGCTGCCCCTCATGCAAAGCCTGGCTCTGAGGCGGTTGGGGATATTCCTTGCCCATAACCACTCACATAAATTTTCAAACTAGACAGATGCCCAGCTTAAAAGAAAGTTTATAAAACACTGATACTAATAAGAATTAAATGTATTTCCAGAAAAAATAAGCCTTGAGAATATCCCAGTGGGCACCTAGCTGTACTTCAGGAGGCCAACACTTTTTACATCATGTCTCTGTGACAAGAACTATCTGCCTTTCCTTAGCACACTGGTACAAAAACCCTCATAAAATTCCATAGAAGATGATGGGAGAAAAGCCACATTCAGAGTGGATTGGCTTTAGTGAATACCAGCCATTGGACCTGGAAGGTCGCTGAGACCACCTGGCTGCCAGCCCACAGTCCAGTCCAGAGCAGTGGGGGGGGAACAGCCCAGGCATGAGCACAGGCTGACCCATAAATCCAGCCAGGGCTCCCCTCTGCCAAATGGGATGAACTTATCATACTCACAGGCTGATAAACTGGGAATCTTATGGTTGGTTATGGCTGAAACAAGGTCATTCGAATCTCCCATCCATTACAGAATTCTGGCATTTACATTTTAATAAGATTTCCTCTCCCCTCCATGTTTTACGTGTGCAGATGGATCTGACACATGCTACTAAACACTTTTTTGTAGATATAGGTTTTGGGGGTTTTTTCTCCTTTTCAAGCAAGAAAGTTGCTCTAGGAAATCTAATGCATGAGTTGTCTGTCCTCCAACTTCCTCGGTGCCAAGTTCCCAAGCAAGAGCTATCAGGAAGCTTTCAACCGTATATGCTCAAGACAGAGCTTTTACATATAAAATAGAACAGAAATCCCAGCGCTGGCCCAGCCCAGCAGGGAGAGGGGAGGCTGCGGGCACGGCTGGCAGCGCTGGCATGTGGGAAGGGCAGGAGCCCGGAGCATCGTGTGCAGCAGCGAGAGAGGCACCAGGGAGCAGGCTCAGGGCTCCCTCTAATTGCACAGCCTGCAGTGAAGCAGCAGCAGAGCCCTGGTCAGGCTGGCACAGCCCCAGTCCAGCGCTGTGACTTCTCATCAGAGACCTCCATCAGAAGGAACCACTTCCAGCACTTTCGAATCTGAGCCCAGAATGCACTGTCTTCAGTTACTGTATCTCCTCAACAAACAGAGATTCAGAGGACAATTCCCAAACCAGCCTCAGCTCCTGCCAAGCCATCCCAGCAATCCAAGTCAGGAAAGTCCCCACCAGTCTCATGCAAATGCACCTTCAGGCTGGTGCTTAAACATGAGCTGAGCTCACCCCTCCCTTTCCTGGGAGAACAGAGAGGGAAAGTGCTGGGAAACAGGAACTGATCCCAGTTCTGTTGCTGCCCTGGGATTACCTCAGAATGCAGCCCTGCTGTCCCGGTGATGGTGGAGCAAGTAGCGAGTGGGGATGGCTGGATGTGACTCCTGCAGGGACAGGCAGAGCAAACCCTGGGGCTCTGCTGCAAAGGGCTCTGGGCACCCAAATCTCGGCTGGAAATAGGCCAGGAAGGGTGTTCTGGAGACAGGAGTCCAGACAAGAAAGAGGGAAATACCTTTTTCTTTTGATCTACCACCAGCAGAGTACCAGACTGACTTCATGCTGCTGTTGTGTTGTATCTTCCTCTTCCTCCTCCTCTTCCTCCCAGGTGCGAGCAGGGAGGGGTATTCAGTCACCTGAAACATGTGTCAGTGACATCCCACCTTGTCTGCACAGCTGAGACACGATTTCCTACAGCCAGAAGCTGCTTGGGCATATCAAACTGGGCAAAATAGTAGGAGAAAATCACTTAAATGGCAGAAATTCCCTAGTTGGAGTCTCTGCTGGGTCTTATTACAGCCTCCATGTCTGGAGAGTTTTGTATTATCATGTTTTATAGAATATTGAATAAAGGTGAAAACAGGAGAAACAGTCAGGAAAATGATAATAACCTCAGAAAAAATGACAAGCAGATTAATGATCAGAAAACTGAGTCAGTTACAGATTTAAAATGTAAGTTTGGTTTAACTTCTGTTCCCCAGACTCACAGGTCACAGAGTGTCTCTTGGGTTATTTGAAATATTTGATTGTTGCGTTTTCCAGAAAAAGATGAAGAAAACTTAGCTCTACACTTATCCAAGAGATATTCTTTTGCCTCCACAGTGAAAATGCAGAAGATGGAAACACTGTGATTCAGTTCCAATACAACACAGGAGCCATCCCTTCTCCCACAGAATGGTAGAAAGGGTTTTGGCTCCATGTGCCAACCCGTTGGAATGATGGGGCAGACGTGATGTGTCCATATCCAGTACTTTTGATGGATAGAAAAAGTTAATTAGAAGTTCTGAAACAATGAGACATACAATTTTTCAAATATGATTCATCCTGCATCTTCACTACTCTCCTGAGGGTCATTTTCATAGTAAATTAATCTCTCTAATGTCAGATTGAAGTTATCAGCAGTGACACTGTGGCCACAGTGGTGGCAGCAACTGTGGCTGTGCTGCAGAGGCGTGGGGGTGGTGCTGATGATATTGAGCCTGACAACACAAAAAATTCGCTTAAAGTACCTCAAATGACACCAAATGCAACAGAGGTTCTTTCAGCCCGTGGCTGTGTCTCTGTCCCTTCATCCTGGAATGGACGGAGATAACACCACTGAACTGCCCTGCTCCACTCCAGAGGTGCTGCTGGAAAGTGCTGCAGACAGGGACAAAATCCCTCATTCCTGCTGCCCCCAGCTGTGCAGACAGGATAACTATTCCTAGGACCCCCTAGGGAGGGAGGGAGGGGAGGAGGGGGTACCAAACCAGCTGGCACCCCACCCCTGGACCTGCACTCCCCACGCTGCCTTCCCGTGGCTCTGCAGCAGAGATGGGCACTGACGCTGCTGAGTTAGGCACGATTTTCTGTAGCTTGTCTTCAAACACCAAGTACTGCAGCCAGAGCTTCTGAGCTGTGTTCAGCTGGGACATGTCAGCAGTCACAACATGCACTGTGAGCTGGGAAAATAAAATACAGGGGGTAGCTGTTCTGACTCCTCAACAGCCTTTGCCTCAGAGACCACCGTTCCTTCATGGAGCTCTAAGCCATACCCTGAATAAATCCTGGAAGTAATTTTGCCTGCTGCCTCCTTGCAAGCAAGTTAGATAGTATTTAATATTTTTCTTGGCAAGATGAACTTCAGAACTGGGTTGAGGCAAATATACTCTGGGATCCCCACCCTTATTTCATATGACATCAAAAGTCTACATTTGACCAAATTTTCCCTTTTTTGGCAAGTACTCTTGACAGGATATTCATTACCCAGGATTTGCAAAATGGGAGGGAAAAAATCAATATTAGCACAGGCAGAGCAAATTCATTTGCTGATTAATGCAGGGATTGCTGGTATTTTCTTTACCTCAAGTTATCACTGGCAATACATAGGATGTGGCAACTGTTGAACCTCAAAGCCTTTAGCATCACTCACAAACCAGGCTGAAACCATGGCCAGGCTGGAACTTCATTAAGGACAGGGAGGCATTTTGCCAAAGAATCCAATATTAACACCCATTAAAAAAATATGACAGTACAAATAAGACATGTGACATTTTTCCTCCTACATTTTCCATCTGAGTGGCAGGCTGTGTCCCATTCTCCCCAGTTCCCACCTCTCCCAGGGGCAGCAGCACAGGGTCCCTGCAGATCTCTCATGGTCTGCCTTGGTCAGAGGTGGGACCTCCCTGGGCAGCTCAGTGTGGCCCTGAGCTCCTGTTTCACCTGCTAAGTCACCTGTCCCCCCCACAGCCACAGAGCCTGCAGCCCTGCGGTCAGCACTGTGCTCTGGCAGGGGTGGGGATGTGTCCATGTGGTGTTATGAACCTGCCAAGTCAGTGACTAGACAAAGGTGCTGGGGGTTCAACCAGTTCCCCTTGCAGGAGTTTGTTTTAACAGGCACCTGCTGACAGAGTTGGCAGTGCCACATCAGAGACTCCATCTCCCTCCTGGTCTGAAAGGGCGATGCCAGGAGGGCAGTGGAGCACCAGCACCATGATCACACATGCAGAAATATTTCCAACAGCCACATTCAGTGCCAGAAACTTCCTGGCAGCAAATGCCCAGTGGATAAAATATGAGCAAACCCAACCTCTCCCCTCACCAATGTGCTCCCCCTCAACGTGGGGCTCAGCAAGATCTGATCTAAATGAGCACAAGCTGTGAATCTACAGGAGGCTATTGAGACATTGTGCCTGTGTGGGAACACTTATTCAGAAGTAAAATTCTCATTTGCCTTAAACTTAATTCTCTTATGAATTGTAGTGCAGTAAAGTGGCAGCTTTCAGCCTTCGTAGGATTTGGGGATACCCAAGAGCTGTTGGGACGAGCAGCTGAGCCCCCCAGAGCTGCACATTGCTGTTGGCAACGAGCTTCTCTTGGATTTGCTTTCTGAGCAAGCCCCAAGGCTCCTGAAACAGAGCCTGGAAAAGGGCTGGCTGAGGCAGAGGAAAGCCACAGTAGTGCTGCAGGGCAGGAAGATGAGGTGAGGTGGCACCAGGTCCATAGGCAGTGGGCAGCAGATGGCAGAGGGTAGGGGGCAATGGGCATCCTGAGGAAGCCACATGCCCGCAGGGATCCATCCTGAGCTCCGCTACTGCTCCTGGAGGACTAACTCTGAGCCATCCTCTAACAGGAGCATCACCTCTCTGAGTGTACTGTGTCACCCCAGACCAACGGGCATGAGGAGCCCACAAAACAGACAGAGGTGATCAGAGCTTTCACCTGCACAGCACCCGGGGGCTGGGGAGCAGAGCACTCAGTGCCTGCCAAGGGCAGCAGGACCACAGCAAAAGGGAACACAGGGACAAAATCCTGGCAGGCCAGAAGGATGCTGGGACTGCAGAGCAATGCAGCCAGAACAATCCTATGAGCCTGGAAAGCACTGAGAAGCTGCCTGAAACACAGAGCAGTGGTGCAGCCTCTGCTGTTTATAAAGGTTTGCACTTCCCAAAGGGCTTTACTCGGGGTGATCCCACGGTCCAAGGCAGGATTACCCTCCCTCTGTTCTGCTGAGCACACAGCCCTGAATGAATTATTGAACTCCTCATTTGCTGCACTCTGGGTAACAGCAATCTGTGTACTGAGAGGACAACCTGCCAATTCCTCAGTTTCTGTGTGCGTTATTAATGTGGCACATTGAGCACACACACATCAACAGCCCATAGAAACCCTGTTTGCTGTACATCATGCAAAGCAGAGACATTATTACAAAGAGGGCTTCCCCGCATTTGTTATCAGGTTCAATTACTGGGCCACTTAACCTGTTTTACTGTTCTTGTCCTTCTTGCTCCACATGAAAGCTTTATTGCCAGCACTACAGTGATAAAAATATAAGCTAAAGCCTGAGACTGCTGGAGAGTTTTGGTTTCAGAGCTGAGGTAGAGGAGCACAGCGAGAGTTACTGAATGGGAGGAAGTCAGCATGCACCATGCTGCTGGTGAATACATCTTCAATGCCATTGCAGAGGACAAATTAACCCCCAAATTTAACTGAAAGTGAAAATTTTGACCTAGCTTTTCTGATGCCAGCACAACACAGAGAGGTTCAGCATGCCCAGGTCCCCCAGCACTGCACAGGCAGCTCAGTAGGAGGGTCTATTTTTGTTTGTATTTGCCTTAAACATCACACATAACCAAATGGCTGGTAGAAAATATGGCCACATCCAATTTGTTTCCAGGAATAAAACAGAAATTTTCATGCATACATCAAGAAGCAAGACTGCCCAGGGCACCTCCTTCCCCTGCCCACAGCATATGAACCCACACCCCCAATATCACCACACACCCCACAACAGCCACTACAGTGGCCCCAGGGAAGGGTCAGCCCCAGGCTGGTTTTATCAGGTGTAGTTGGGCAATTAAACACATCAGACATCAGCAGCACTTGAATAATACTACTTTGGAACAGTCACTATGGTTTGGTCCTACATAAAAAAATGCACAGAAAAACTTCAGGAAACTCAAAGTAGCACCAAAATTTCAATCTGATTTTGTGACCTACGTGCTGTTCCTTCATTCTCTTATAGACTTATTCTTCCAAAGATCTTTCACTTTTCATGGCTAGGCTTCGCGAACGAAGATTTGGGAAGGGCACTACCCACGCTTGCTGCAAGCGTGCTGGTGGCTAAAAAGGCCGATACGGGATAGGCAGGTCTGGTCACAAAAGGCACAGCGGAATGTCTCTTTAGGTGATATTGGTGAGGAACGGTTCTTTCCCTGACAAAGGGAAGGAGAAAACACTTTGCAGAGTCCGAGCTGAGCAGAGGGAGGGAGTTGGCAGGGGCAGGATGGGGAAGTCCCCCCTGAAACAGCAGTGGCTGCTGCCCCTGCATGAACGGCCCCACCGTGAGATGTCACATCATCGCCCACCCTGAAAACAAAGGGCTGTGAACACTCAGGGCCTGAAGTGCCTGGAAAGGCCCAACCAGGCTGGGGCAGAGCATGGACAGAGCCTGGCAGGTGATCAAGCCCTGAGGTCACTGGTGCCCACCCAGAAACCTCTCCCAGCCCTCACGTCCCATGAAATCTCCACGGTGCTTCTGCTTTGTTGACTCTGTTTTCTCAGCGAGTTTTGTTAAGGCTAAAAAGGATTGAGAAGCACTTTTGCAGGGTTTGTTTCACAAGCCTGCTTCATGTGAAGGGTCGAGCTCTTTCTGGAGTAACTCAAGTTGCAAAGAACTCTCCCTAAACAGCTGCAGTGGGCAGGGACCTGCCTGTCCCTTCAGCCCCCTGCAGCAGTGCCCCCCAGCCCTGGGAACTCTGCTCTCCATTAGTGGGAAATAGGCAGCTTCAGTTTGGGATTTAGTGGATCTGCTTAGAAAAAGTCCTTTGGGACTAAATCCATCACCTCATGTTGAAACTCCTCCTTTAGAACTGGCAGCACCTCAGAGCTCTGAGGGTTAAATCCATCACCCCATGTTGAAACTCCTCCTTTAGAACCGGCAGCAGCTCAGAGCCCTGAGGATGGCACGTTGGCCCCACCTGCAGTGGCTCTGGTTGGAGCAGTGAGTGCCCCAGTCCAAGCTCCCTCCTTCTGCCCTGCCCTTTTGCCAGAGGCTGCTCCCTAAACAAGCATCCTTTTAGCACTACAAGTGAGCTTTCTCTTTTTTTAAAAAATGGAACCATTGATTAAAATTTATAAAGAATAATTATAATTTCTTTACAGTTGTTTCAAGTCTCTCAACACTAATTATTTGTGGCCTGCTTAAACCAACTCCTCGTTCCTTGGGGGTGTCACATGCCCCGGGCTGAGGAGGCTGAGCTGTCTCCACAGAATTAGACCCTTTGCTTGTTACCTTCCCAGATTAATGAGGCTGTGGCAGAGGTGAAAGTATGGCTTTAAAAATGCTGGAGGTCCTTTTTATGAAAGGCTGTTTGAGCCAAGGTGGGGGTGGATTTCCTCTGCCCCCCAACCCCTGGAAGACCCTCCCTCTGTTTTCCAGGGCCTGTCACAGCAGCCTCACTCTCAGGAAACCTCAGGTGCTTCACAGGACTCTCAAGTGATGCAAGAAATGCTCAGTGTTTCCTAAAACCCCCCTGTTGGTTTTCTCTCCTCCTTCTCTTGAGCGACTAAAGCATCTATGACAAGAATTCCTTCAAGCCTCTTCTCCATCTTGGGCTTAATGCAAAAGAAGAGATGAAGAAGAGATTTGGGTCAAGCCCTGCCAGTATCACCCCCATTCAACCAGGGCACAGGGATCAGCAGGGTGGCACAGATCAGCAGGGTGGCACAGAGATCAGCAGGGTGGCACAGATCAGCAGGGTGGCACAGAGATCAGCAGGGTGGCACAGGGATCAGCAGGGTGGCACAGGGATCAGCAGGGTGGCACAGATCAGCAGGGTGGCACAGATCAGCAGGGTGGCACAGGGATCAGCAGGGTGGCCCAGATCAGCAGGGTGGCACAGGGATCAGCCGGG
>JAOXXN010000120.1:30580901-30591511 GCA_026770055.1 Myrmophylax atrothorax
CCTCAGGACGTAGGTTTGGTTAGAGTATCCTTCTCTTAGATGGATGGCCTTACAGGGCTAAGCGAGCTCCATCTGCCTGGGTTCGGGGTTGGAGTTGTCCTTCTCCTAGGATGGTTGCCAGACGGCTAGCGAGCCCATCCTGCCCGTGGACGCACTTTGTCTGACCCTTCAGCTGAGACCTGTCTGGCATGGGAGACCCTACCGGCGGCACAAACCACCTCCAGCATAGCTCTCAACCTCATGAGGGCACACAAGCTTCTCCCCTGCGACAAGGGGGTGTTCCCAGAGAAGTCCAAAGGTCTAAACTGGCATTTAATGAAGTGCATTCAAGGGGAGCAGTCAGGAGGGACTGAGAGACATGACTAATTTGGCATGTGCAAAACACAGCTGACACACGGGATTGCTCATGTATGTCATGTCAATGGCACATGCAGGAGTCCTGCTGGATTGTAGTAACACACTGAACCCACCTGTCTGGATCAGGCTGCTCCTAAGGGTGCTCTGAGCAAGGATGTGCTGCAGGAGACACCCCAGCCTAACAAGGCACAGCCCACACAAATGCACCAAAACTTTTTCCTTAATTTGAAAGGGGAATGTATTTAGTGAGATATAGAGGCATGCCATCAGGAGTTAGGAAAACTATTCACAAAAAATCAAATTTTTCAGTATACATAATCACACTCTGTCTTTACATATATAGAAGAGAAAGATCTATGTATTTGTTCGACACTTCACTTTTCAAAGAATAACATAATAAGTGAATTGATAAGTAGTGAAAGCATTAACTGTCATGTAAAGATTATGATTCTGGTGCTTGGTCATACAATTAAATTTAAGGTTTGTTTCTCTGTCTCTGTGAATAATGATAAGATTTCTCTCATGAATACCTAAGCAGTGATGATAACATGAGGACAACTGCTCTGGGTGGCCAAAGCAATTCATTACTAGCCATGTCATTAAAACTAAATTTTGCAACTACCTTAAGTGAACTTAAGTGCTAAGAAGGTAATGTTTAGGTGTGGTTAGAATAAACATGCATAAAAGTATCCCCAAGCCAGGTTGCCCATACAAAAAAAAAGAAAGAAAAATCAGAACTCATTTGAGTAATACTAAGATGTAAAGCTGCATTCATTTTTTGTTGTGTGTTCTGTGATGGGCTGTAATAAAGGTGTGATTACATCCAGAGATATGAATTTATAGTTCTCATTTCTTGATAAAACAGCCGAGAAGGCATTAATAACAACTGAGGATCAATCAAAATCAGAAATGCTTTCTGAAATAGGGATAATTGAGAAACAGAAAACTCAACGCCTACAACAAATGGCTCTTAAGGGAGAGCCATTATTTCTGAAATGTGTTGACTGTTATCTAATTAAATAGAGGAAAACATCTCAGTGGCTGGACTCCCAGAACCCACTGCAGTTGCTGTTCAGAAGTGCTCATTAGCAAGAGGAGCCGTGTTGTGTTGGCACAGCTTGTGCGCCATTCGGAGCTGCTCAGTGGGACTCAGCAACATCCACCCCTTGGGAGACAACAGGCATTTCTAAGGGGAGCAAAATCTGGAGACTTCAGGGCTGCATAACCAGCCCAACCATTTAACAGGGATTGTTTCTCTAGCTCACCTTGGAGTGGCTGTGGAATACCTTGCTCACTGTTTGCACAGGTTCCTTGACTGTCCTCAGTGATGTCCCAGATGCCTGGGTGTCTCCAGTAATGACAGCAATGACCACCCTGTCCCCTGCTCTGCCAGGCCACGTTCCAGCAGTTCACACAACAACCTCTGACAGCCCTGGCTGTATCTGGTGCTAGTGAGAAATTAGGGAGGCCCTGACAACAGGGAAATGCTGCTCAGATTTAAGTCAGGTCAGCAGTAATTGCACTGTGCTGATCACCAGGCTCCTCCCAGCAAAGCCAAGTCTGTGTCCTGCTCCTTGTGCCTGCCCCTGTGCTCTGCACAGGCAGAGCTGCAGCCATGTCCTGAGGAACCAGGCCCTGATGTAACACCATTCCTGCCTGGTTTGCCAGTCCAAGCTTCTCATTTTCCTGTCTGTTAATTTTCAGCATCACAGCTCAGTTTAACCCAACCCCACAACAGCAAACCACCATTCCAAACACAGCCCAGCACCGCCATTCCCATCGAACCCACACAACGATCACCTGAATTCTTGGGAATCCAAACTCATTTAATGCCCCTGGGAGATTCAGTTAGTCAAGGTGGTGCAATATGTGATCTACAGGATGTGACTGATGTTGAATTGACTACAAGATAATTAGATGCTAATGTCAGCATTGTGTCAGGATGACAAGAATGTCACCCTCTGCCACATCTGTGTAATTTCTGAGTGACTGTGGTGTCACTTTGGAGGTTGTTTAAGGTACCCTGATGACAGGATTGCAGGGTTGCCCAGGCAGGGTGGGCTGTTTGGGTATGAGCAGACCCCACAATTGCTGGAGGGGGGTCTGTCTCACCCACCATGTCACAAAGCCAACAGCCAGGGGTGAGGGCATGAATTCTGGCCTAAAACATCTTAGTTAATTGTCCCTCTGAAGAGAGAGAGCACAACCTGGGATGTTCTTCTACAGTGCCTATTTAGAAGCCAAACAAACACAGAAACATGGAATCCCAGACTGGTTGGGGTAGAAAGGGGCCTCAAAGCTCATCTCATTCCACACCCTGCCATGGGCAGGGACACCTCCCACCAGCCCAGTCTGCTCCAAGCCCTGTCCAGCCTGGCCTGGGACACTTCCAGGGATGGGGCAGCCTCAGATTCTCTGGACAAACTGTGCCAGGGCCTCACTACCCTCATAGGGAAGAACTTTTTCCTAATCTCCCATCTAAGTGTACTCTCTGTTGGTGTGCAGCCAGTCCCCCTTGTCCTGCCACTCCAGGCCCTTGTAAACAGTCTCTCTCCATCTCCCTTGTCAGCTCCCTTCAGATAATGGAAGGTCATAACCAGGTGCTGCAGCCCCAGAACCCCAACACCAGCTCCAGCCAGGGGGAAACTGGAAAGTCCAGAGAGCAATGACCATCTGGTGTGACAAGGAGAGGCTGTGCAGAAGGAATTCCACACCATCAGCATGGACCTCATGTGGGTAATTCCGTTTCTGACTCCTCAGAGAAGCAGCTCAGCATTGCAAGACTGCAATAAAAGCCTTCAATGGCCTCTGCAGCATCTGAACCAAGGCCAGCTCTTACCCCAGACGATGTAATGAGAGGGTAAATGAGAGTTCAGCACCCACCATGCATCCATCCCTCCTGCTTTTATGAGATCTGATATGGAAAACCTGTTCTTGTCTCTACCCAAACCCAAAGCCATTTTAATCTCAGTTGGATCTTATCAGCCATGCTGTACCTATCGGCTCTTTGACACAGAATCAAAGAAAATACTCAAAATAAAAGTAGACAGACATACTATGAGAGAGGAAGAGGTTATCTATAAAGTATTATTAACTTTAAACACACAAAGATACTTCAGAATCCCCTTTCTTTTTTTTAAATAAAAAGTTGTTGCAGAGAGATGTCCAATTCTGAGCAAAGATCATCAGGAGGAGTCCCAGGGCCTACAACAGACCCATTCCTACCCTCACTGCCCTTCAATTTAATTGGGAAGTCAATACTGGTCTTGGTGTTTTAATTATACTCTGAAAAGTTTCTTAGTTAGGGACATTTAGAAGGGATTTGGGCACTCAGGAGTGTCAGGGGCATTTAGAAGTGCAGACAATCTCTGTCTTGAAAAAACATTTTCCTGTGGTCTGTGAGATCTGGGCACATAACCCCTGATGTTTCAATGCCTTGTACTGGGAATGCTACAGACAACCCAGTACTGGAAGTGTAGCTTTTGAGGCACCAAATGGTTGAATTCTGAGCAGCAGAGGTCAAGAAAATTAACGTTTTTCTTTTTGCAGCTGTGCCAGGAGCTGACTCTGAGTTCAGCACTGCCTTCCCCAGCACAGGCACAGCTCCTTTCACACCTCCAGCTCCCAGGGACGTGGCCTGTGCCTGCAAACTCCATTTATCCAGGCGAGTGACCAGTTAGGGATGTAATTGCCACTTTATATTCACTCTCAGCTGGAGCTTCTGAGTGCTGGGCATGTTCAGAGGCTTGACACTAAAACATGCAGAGCAGTGCATTAAGGCATCAAAAAGGGTAACTTAAAAGTCATTGCCATGGCTACATGACAACTTATTTTGCAGTATAATATATTCTATGAAATATGTATGATCCTATTTAATATATACCATTTGTTTTTAGCATTTCATTTCTGATAATAGCCTTTTAATGATAATCATGGTCTTTTAATGATTGTAATAATTAGACTCTTATAAATCAACATGTTTTATGTTAAATATGATGAAATCCTTTAAAAATATTTGTTTTCCTCTGCACTTTAAAAGGTGCTTTGCTCTTTTGCAGTGTCTGGAATCTCTTGAGAGCCACATTAAAAAGTCTTCCTGAAGCCTCATTTCCTTCCCTGGCTGCCAAGGGCTCCTCATGCCTCTTTCTTCTTCCCTTAAGGATGTGATAAAGAGGAAAAATCAAACATCAATTGTTTGCATCTGAAGTGTAATTGATCACATTCTTCATCTTTTTATTAACCAGAAACCATTACAGGACTAAATCTTGGCAATGAACTTGTAAACAAGGGGCTCAGAACATGAACATAGCACTAAAGTTGTTCCATATCCATCAGCTCCCAGCCTTGTCAGCTAAAGGGTGCCCCTAAAATCAACAATAGCTCTTTGTAGAATTTGCTTTTTTTTTTTTTCCAGAGCCAATATTAGGCAGCTTTGTGGCCTACAACTTCCCCATTCTTTGAAAAATACACATCCTTTAGTCTTTCTTGGTAAAAAATATTGACAGCTTTCAGTAAGATCATATATCCAGAAGGGAAACCTCATCGTTCATTCAATCTTGCAGTGCACCAGATTACACAAGGTTTAATTAGACATCTAACACTTATTCAGCCATTTCAACATGACTGTGTTAGACTTTTTTTAAGGACAGGACTGGAAAAAGAGAGAATTATTTGTAATTCTTTTTACTTTTTCCTAATTTTAAAGGGAAAAGCAGATGCTGTGAAAGTGTTTCCACTTATCTGCCCTCTGATATGGATCTGACCCATCTCCTCTGTTGGTTATAGAAAAGTAAGATTAGTACTTTACCAAATAAATAGGAGATTGAGCAAAAAGTTTGAAGTGGGCAGCTCTGTGCCTCGTGCCTCCCCTGCTGCCTGTACCCCTGGAGCCTGCCTTGCTGCCTGTACCTCTGTGGAGCCTGCCCTGCTGCCTGTACCCCTGTGGAGCCTGCCCTGCACCCCCTGCCTTGCACCCCCTGCCCTGCACCCCTTGCCCTGCACCCCTGGAGCCTGCCCTGCTGCCTGTACTCCTGTGGAGCCTGCCCTACACCCCTGGCTTCTGCCCTGCACACCCTGCCCTGCACCCCTGGCTCCTGCCATGCACCCCCTGCCCTGCCCCCTCTGCCCTGCAGCCCCTGCCCTGCACCCCTGGCTCCTGCTCTGAACACCCTGGACAGCAGATTGACCAGGAGAGGGAAGAAGCATCTCAGCCTGACCCAAAACCAACACATTTGGTCAATCTATGAACCCATTATCATGCACCCATAGATATTTGAACATTTTTAATTAGGAAAAACTCAGTTTAAGCAATAATTATAGCAGATTCCCTCTCTACAGTAACAATGGAAGGAGAACATTAACACCACTGCTCATGGTAACAACTCGAACAAAAACAGGTTAGAGGGGAAAAAACATAATTAGGATGAGACATGCATGCCTGACTCTGAAAGAAAGGTTGTTTGTGCCTGTTGCATGAGGGAAGTTGCTGAGAAGGGCTCAGTGGGCCCTGGGCTTATCTGCCCTGCTCAGGATGCTGCCCATGGGCACTGCCACCTGGAGCAGCCCCAGGCTGTGACAGGAGCTGTGGCAGCACCAGGAGACAGCCCCTCCGAGCAGGGATGTGAGATACACCTCACCTGTATCCCTCAGGGATCCTGGGGCAAAGAGAGGTGGGCAAGAACGTGGGCATCCCCTGGTACCCTGCCCTGTGACTGCCCCACGCCGCTCCCGTGCAAACAGCCAGGAGGGCAGCACTTGGCTTCCTGGCTGACTGGGGGCACCACAGATCCCCAAAAGCAGAAGAAAAACTCTCTGCTTTCCCTGTTTCCTTCCCTGTCTTCGAAGGAAAAAATTCCCAAAAGACATTTGTGCAACCTGTAGACAGTAATATATTTATAACAAATAAGTGCAGCAGAAACAAAAGCGATGTATTAAAGAAAAGAAGTGCAGTATTGAAAAGGGAAAGTGCTGGCAATGAACAGAAAATAAGAACATTGAAGCTGCTGCCAAGAGCAGTACAAAATAATCATTCCTGTCTTCCTGCATCATCATCACTGTTCAGGGAGCACACCTGGAGAATGCAAAGCACACCAGGTTTTGTTACAGACCTCTCATTTCCATACAAGCACAAAGCTCCAAGGTCAGGCCCCAGGGGGAGTCAGGAGTTGGTGTCCAGGTCCCTCTGAGTCAGGGCCAAGGGGAGCCCCAGAGCTGAGCCACAGCCTGAACCCCCCACACTCAGCACAGCCACCCAAGGGAGGATGCTCAGGTGGCTTTAAATAGCCACCAAAAAAATCCCAAACATTAAAAAAATACCAAACAACGAAAAAAAAACCCAAAAGCATCAAAACCCCAAACATTTCTTAGATGTGTTTGCTTCCAAGGAACTTGGATCCAATCATACCTCTACCATCACTTTTAGAGTAAATCCTGGGTCACAGGCCTTCATGTTCCTGTGGGAACAAACTGGACCAACACTCCTGTCTTGCTCTTCTGTGTTTCAGGCTAAAAAATACCCTACAGTCAGAAACATAGATCTTCTCCCATTCACTGCACACTCTACTGGAGTCTTTCTTCTGAACTCCTCCACTCTGCTTCTTGTTAGCCTTATTTTAAGGATTAACTAATGATAGGACTAATAATTATCAAATATTTGACGTTTACAACAAAAATAGAAATAAGACACACAACGATTTAGGGATCATACACTGGACTTTTGCAAGCATTTCTTTCATACTTCCTGAAGAATTTTACTTTGGTTGGGGTCTGGTTAGGTTTTTTAAGGAAGACTGAATGTATGGTGCCATCTTCTGGACAGTATAACTTAATCCACCAACAGTTAAGTGTTTTTCCCAAAAAACCTGGACAGGGGGAATGACTTTACTTTCCTACAGTTCATGGAATCCCAGACTGGTTTGGGTTGAAAGGGGCCTTAAAGGTCATCTTATTCCACCCCCTGCCATGGGCAGGGACACCTCCCACCAGCCCAGGGTGCTCCAAGCCCTGTCCAACCCGGCCTTGGACACTCCCAGGGATGGGGCAGCCACAGCTTCTCTGGGCACCTGTGCCAGGGCCTGCCCACCCTCACAGAGAAGAATTCCTCCCCAATATCTCATCTAAATGGGAAATGCTGGGCTTTACAAGTCACTATGGGATAACACTGTGTAAGTGGAGTGATTGTATTGCCAAGCCCATTCCTCTCCTCTCCTATGTTTTACTTTGGCAGTCAATCACCCAAACCCAGGTCAGCTGGTGGGCAGTTTGGCACCAAGTTTGCAGTTCTTGACTTTTCTCACCCAGATTCACCACATGCCCCTTTCTCTTTTAAAAGGCTTAAATCTCTTAAGTTCTCATGACAGTGTTTCTGTAAACACACAAAGGAGCATCTGCTTATTTGCAGGTCACCACAGGAACATCAACAAAACCAATTTAATTCCACCTGTCCTTGACATACATGGTCAAGAGACCATTATGGACACACTATGGCTCTTAGAAGTAGTTTAGCTTGTCCTCATCACTGGAATTACCATCCCAGTGGAGATTTTGTGATGTAAATGCCAGTGCATGAAACTAGATGGTTCATACTCTTCCTCTCCTGGTTGGCACTGTGCTCTCTTAAGCATAAAGCTGGATGACTTTGACATTAAATTGAAAACCATTTAATGTCAGCTAATATGAACAGACATTTTCTTTGAGGGTTTGCCCAAGTTGGTGGATCTTAAGCATGGCAGGCCTCACTAGGAGAGAAGAAAAGGGTGTTTTTTCTGACATTTTTATTCCTCTGTATTGTTTATTGAAACCCAACAACTTCATCCAAGAACAAAGCAAACTTTTCTGGCTGTCCAGGAGGAAAAGGTTTCAAAGTTGACAAGTCCATTGACTGCAGCGTCTCCACAAGAGTGCTGTAAAAACAGATCAAACCCAAAAATTAAAGAAAAAAAAATCCATCCCCAAGGGAATTTTTTTTGTACACACAATTTCCTTTCTAGTGATAACACACGTAATCCTTTAGCATGGAAACAAAAATAAGGATAGGAAAGAAAGAGACCCGACAGAGCAGCAGGCCCCAACCAGAACTGACTCTTAAGGCAGCATTGCTGAGAACACCCTTGAATCAGCTCTCACAGCTCTTCAACTTTTTCATCTTCTGTGGTTGCAAATATTGGGAGACTGAACAAGATTCAAGGATGTTCTCCATGGATCGTAACAGGAAATTCATCCTCTTTGAGCACATGGCAGAGTTCTCCATCACAGAGCCAGAAAGAACTCTGCAACAACCTGTTACTTGCTATTCTAAAGCTGCAAATAAGGCTCAAATGCTTGGCAGTGCCCAACAAAAAGAAATAAAAATTCCTTCCTGTCTCCAAAGCTGACAGAAGCACCAAGGTAGTGAGTTTTAAGAAACTTGTTCAATATAAATGAATGCCAGGCCTAGTCTGTTCAGAAGGGTCTTCTGAAACACACAAAATGCCATTTGCAGGGCAAAGGAACAAGATGCAGATGAAAAACTGGGAGTTTTATTTCCTCTGCCTTCAATTTAGAGGTTATCTATTATTTTTAGAGTGCAGTCAATCCTAAGAGAAAGCAGTAAGATCCAGTTCAAACAGGAAAGGAAATGGAACAACCAGTAGTCAGGATGAACACAAACTATCAAAAGGAGCTGGGTTTTTTGGTGGTGGTGACTTTTTCTTGTGTGTGATTTGCTTGGTGGTTTATTTTGGGGATTTTTTTTTTAAATGTTTTTTGTTTGGTTGTTTTATTTTTTCCCCTGAAGTGACAAGCAGTAGATCTGTGAAACTCTTTGTCAGAGGATTTAATGGATTCAGGAAGGTTAAAAGGGCAGCCTGAATAAGTCATTGAAAGGCAGAAGTACTGAAGGTACTAACCACACAGCATCTGATCTTGGAATACCCCTGAATCAAAGTATATAAGAGCATTGGAAAGAAAGTAACAGAAGCACATACTTTATGTCCTTGCCCTTTTTCTGCTTTTGCCATATGGCCACTGCCAACAGGACACTGAGCTATGTGGACTCCTGATCTGTAAGACCATTCCTATGTTTTTTTCTAAATACTCCAGATACTCTTACTATGTCAGTGCATCTTTCCTTGTAAAGTCCATATAGCCAAAACATGGAGTCCTAATTCTGCAGGGAGGAACTCATTCTGTATAGTTTCTGGTTACAGATTGATGGGTCTGGACTGTATTATTTCCAGACTTTGAAAAAGAATCCAACAAACAGTGAGAAAAAGCAGAGAAAGAGAAGAGCTGTTAGGTGCCTCTAGGATGCCACCTGATTGTTCCAAATTCAACCACTTCTATTCAGCTGAAATTCTTCTTTTAATCTGAACACATGTGCCTTCAAATGAAAAAAAATAATTAGAAGGGGCCACAGTGGAAAGTCTTGGTAATCTGGTAAATTAGTGCCTGCTGTTAATCTATCCACTCTGGAGGATCCAATGTGCAAACAAATAGAGGTGACAAAGAAGGATGTGTATTTTCTTGGTACATTCTCAATTCTGCAGTAACACAGAGTGAGTGTGCTGAGCCCCTTGCCCAGCCAGGACAGCCAGAGCAGCTCCATACCTGCAGTTGCAGCAGAGCACGTGCCCCTCTCTGTGGAGCTGTTTGGCCAGTTCAAGCTGATGGTTGTTCATCAGCTTGTCGTTTATTACTACTATCAGTGGTTTTCCTTTTTCTAGAGCCTCCAGAC
Source organism: Myrmophylax atrothorax (assembly GCA_026770055.1). NCBI lineage: Eukaryota > Metazoa > Chordata > Aves > Passeriformes > Thamnophilidae > Myrmophylax > Myrmophylax atrothorax. The sequence goes on from JAOXXN010000120.1 coordinate 30,590,971, forward strand.
AACTCCCAGCACCTACAAGAGAAACAGAAAACACAGCGAGAGATGAAATATCCTCCTTGCTCCTGAATCAGCGGGTTCTTGGAGACGGACATTTAACGACCCACCTCTAATTGTGGACATCATCATTCACAGCCCACCCTGAGCCTGAGCCTCACAGCCTTCATCCCACGGACCTCCACTGGCCAAGGGGCTGTACCTGCGTGGCTGATCACCAGGTCGGCGCTCCGCAGGTCCTCTGCCAGAGAGTCCTTGAAGCGGAATTCTTGCACCTCCAGGGCCTGGGTGCCGCGGGGCAGGGGCAGGGGCAGGCTGGCGCGTGTGGCGGCGCTGAGGGCCGGGCCGGGCAGGGTACGGCAGTGCCGGCGCTGAGGGCAGTGCCAGACAGGGCCGGGTAGGGCAGGGTACGGCAATGCCGGCGCTGAGGGCACGGAGCGCGCAGCAGATCCCCCCGCCACGGGCGGCAGCGGCGCTGAGGGCAGTGCCAGACAGGGCAGGGCAGTGCCGGCGCTGAGGGCAGTGCCAGACAGGGCAGGGCAGGGCA
>JAOXXN010000120.1:30598318-30619862 GCA_026770055.1 Myrmophylax atrothorax
TACTGCTCATCCCCGCGCGGCTCCGCCCCGGCGGTCGGGTTCGGGCAGGGCTCGGGGTCGGGACCGGGCAGGGCTCGGGGTGTCCGGGCAGGGCTCGGGCTCGGGGTGTCCGGGCGGGGCTCGGGGTGTCCGGGAAAGGCTCGTGGTGTCCGGGTAGGGCTCGGGGTGTCCAGGCAGGGTTCGGTGCAGCTGTAGTAGGCAGGTAGGGGCGGTGGCAGGAGCCCACCTGGGCCTCCATCGTGATGCTTGTGAATGAGCTGGTGTTGGGGATACTGTACTGCTCCTCAGAGTGTGTCCGATGGATACACAATAGCACTGACTCGTGTGTTTTAGAAATCCATGCTTAACCTGATTGTTTAAACAGTTTGATTATGTTTTAATATATTGCCCAATGGGCAGCAAAACCCTGAAAAACTATTCTGTCTACCCGTACTCTCCTGCAATTCTTAATTCCTGTTCCATTTGTACAAAGTAACTGATATTAATATTATTTGCAGTGTAGAGTAATAGGCAGAAATGAATTCTCAGAAATCTGGCAGCTTTAACTTGTAGGAGCATAAAAAATATCCCAAGCCACTTCTTCGTATCACAAACCTTCCTAATTTCCATCCTGTAAATGTCAGAAGTACTTTTGAATGCTACCTTGAAGCCACTAGTGAGCTTTTATGTGACCTGTTTCCTACAGGAGCTGGTTTTTATGGCTGGGTTGTGGCCTGTTTAATTGATTAAATGCTTCAAATGTTTGGGCTATGCAGAGGTGACTGAGAGGGAAAACCAGAGTTTTCCCAAGAGCTGACTGCTCAGGATACCCTGCCCTGGGAGAGCACAGACTTCCAGAGGAACTGTCCATCAGCTGCTGTGCATGATCTCACCAACCACGATAGGGTGGACAGGCTGTCCCGTCAGCGCTGTGGCAGCCCTGTGGCAGGTTCCAGCTGGGCACCAGCACACCTCACCTGGCAGAGCAGATGTTATTGGAGCTCTTCTCACACATGCTAAAATACTTCTTCTTTAGGAAATGGTGGATCAACTCTTCATGTTCTTCAGTACTTGGAAGATCTCTATGGTGATCAGTGGACTTCCTTCACTGTGCTGCTAATCCATTCTGGTAAATTCAGTTTTATATTTCTCACTCTGAAACTTTTTTTCCCCTTCCTTAAAATAATATGATTGCAGAGGAGTCAGAGTTCCAAAATATAGTTCCCACAGAAAAGTCACCCTGATGATAACTTGAAGTCAGGTTGGTGTTTAGGAGATGTTACTGTCACATCAGCATCCCTTCTTAGCACTCAAGTTGCTCAGTCAAACAGTGAGAAAGAGATGTAATTCAGTGTGTCTGATTAAGTTTCTGCCTTGAAATACCCATCTAAGGAACATGGCCCTCTCTGGGGGGGAACCTTGTCCTCCTTATACCTCTGGGTAGGCTAGTACTTGCCTTCTTATCTATTTAGTCAGGACACTTCCATAAGTGGAAGAATATCAGTTCTGTAGAGGAGAAAGAAACCAGGTGATGTCTCCTAATCAAACCTCTGCTTATTTGACTCATCTCTGGCTTAAAATTCCCATCAGGAGTGTGGGGGCCCTCCTCTTTTCCAAGCAAAAAGTAGGAGTGATTTGTTTTCAACATTTCAGCAACAAACAGCTCTGAAACAAACTAAAGGTAACAAAATCAACCACAATTTTCATAGCTATTTAAGGCAGGTTGGGTTTTGGACATAAGATCAGATCTACTTTGGGAAATGTTTGAAGAAGAATGATTGATTTTTTTCACATCTGTCATTCTTTGAGGAATACTTGGTATGTGACCAAGCTGAGGGGTTTTTAATGCCTATGTGTACCTGTGAAATAGCTACATAGGTTCAGGTTTTTGCTTCCTTACATACAGTATCTCTGTGTAAGTAAAATTGTCTTTCTCTCCCAGGTGGTTACAGCCAGCGTTTGCCAAGTGCAAGTGCCCTGGGGAAGGTCTTCATGGCCCTGCCATTCGGTGATCCCATTTACCAGATGCTGGAGCTGAAGCTGGCCATGTACATCGACTTCCCCTGTCACATGAAACCAGGAATCCTGGTCACGTGTTCCGATGACATAGAGCTGTACAGCACTGGGGCCACAGAAAATATCGTGTTGGACAAACCTGGATTTACGGCTCTGGCTCACCCCTCGGATTTGGCCGTTGGGACCACTCACGGGGTGTTTGTGTTAGATCCATCCAGTTTTTCCGGAACAGGAGGACTGGAATATGCATCCTGCCAACGTTTCCTGCACAAGCCTGACATGAGGACGATGCGACAGAGCGGTTCGGTGTGTGTGAGGGGGCATCACTCCTCTGGGAACCACAGTGGCTCGGGGGTGGCCTCGGAGTGTGTGTACACCGACAGCGTATTCTACATGGACCACCACACTGCAAAGCGGCTGCTGATGTTCTATAAGCAGATGGGCGTACTTTGCTGTGAAATAGATGCATATGGTGACTTCCTGCAGGCCCTGGGACCTGGGGCCACTCCAGATTACACCAAAAACACGAGTAATGTCTCCAAGGAGGACTCGGGGTTGGTAGAAGTGCGGCAGCAGTTGTACTCCCTGCTGCGAGGAACTGCCCTCAATGTCATAGTCCTCAACAACTCCCAGTTCTACCATATTGGAACTACTCAGGAGTATTTGTTTCATTTTACTGCTGAGAGCAAACTAAGGTTTGAGCTTGACTTGCTGCCTGTGGCTTTTAGCATTTTTCCTGACGCAGCCAAGACCTCGGATCAGTCAAGCGTCATCCAGAGCATCCTCAAGCCCAGATGTGTGATAGGGCCTGGCTCTGTCATTGAATACTCCAGTATTGGGCCTGGGGTCTCAGTAGGGAAGAACAGCATTGTTAGTGGGTCCTACATAAATTTCAGTGTAGACATTCCCTCAGACTGCTTCCTGAGTTCAGTTGCTGTGAAAATTAAGGATCAAGTTGAGTATGTCACCATGGCGTTTGGTGTAGGAGACGATTTGAAGAAGAGTGTGAAAGTGCTGTCGGATATACAATCACTCCAGTTTTTTGGAGCCAGCTTAGCAGAATGCCTTGGCCTCTGGGGTCTAGAGGCTTCTGACCAGCTCTTCTCCAGCAGGAGCACACGCCTGGGGCTGTGGACTGTGAGGATTTTCCCTGTTTGTTCTACTCCAGGTGAATCCGTTAGGCTGTCGCTGCAGATGTTGCATTCTGTGCAGCACTTGTCAGCTTTCAAACTGAGCGGCTTTCGGCTCTTGTCTGTTGAAGAAATGCTTGCCTACAAAGATGTAGAAGACATGCTGAGGTTTAGGAAGCAAATTTATGATGAAATCTGTCTACAAAGACAAAAAGAGAAGTCAGATTGTAGAACAAACTGTACTTGAACAAATTTCCTGTTTTCTTTTGTGGATGATTGATCACTTCCCAGCTTGCAAGAATCCCAAGAAAAAAGTACACAGATCGTTTCTCTGATCTCACTGAAATAAAAATAAAGGAATTGCATTAAGAATGTTGTTGTAGCATAACACTAATAATGCAGCAAGTGCAGATAAACTGTTCTTTTGATAAAAGTAGTGAAACATTTCAGATCTGAAAGCACTAATTGGTGACTTTTTGTGGGGTACATGTTACTATGTCTTGTTGTCCTTGTCAGAGAGAACATGATATGGAGCAAATTATTTAGAAAATTGACAGAAAGCTGCTTTAAAAGCTTTTACAGGGTATAATATTAGCTCTAGCAACATGGAATAATACAACAATAACTAATGTTTCTCATTTTCCTCCTGCCCTTTTGCAATACAGCTTCAGGTAGAGGTAAAAATTATTAAAAATGCTTTTAATTCAAGACATCTTAAGTATTAATATTTTTTCTCTTATTTTGTAATTTTTTATTCTTTCCTCTTTTTCATCAGAAGGAAAAGGCCTAGAGATCATTTTCTCCCTTGTGATACATATTATTGGGGTGAGCACCTGTCATCAGGACGTACTGATTTATTTTCTTTACTGGTTATTGTTTGGAAGTTGGCAGTGGCTTTGGGCAATTGCCATCTTTTTGTTAGCCACAGACTGACTGATGTGTGCCAAGTGAAAACCTGCTGTTTGTATTTCTCTAAACTGAACTGCTTGGAGTGAGGGCTCACCCTCCTGCAGGGTGGTGGAGCAGAGCATGGGACAGGCTCACTGTCGTGAGCATTGTGTGCTCAGAGAAACACAGCAGTGTCTGTTCCCTTTTGCCCTTCTTCACCCTCTGCTAACAAAGATAATAATAAAGTCCTTCTGTTTCCAGTTTAGGTGTTCCAAACAGATAGATCTGCTGTTTTTAAGAATATGCTGTTCAGTATAATGTGCGATTTGACTGCAAACGTGATGGATCTTTTTCTCTTGCATTTATCTGTGGGGTTTCATGTTTTATTTAATGTTTCATGATGACAGTATTTGCCTTGTTGCTGACTGAATTCCCAAATGGCACCTTACTGTGCCACCTACGAGGCAGCAGCGTTACCTGAGCATTTCCCACCCTGCTTTAACCTGCACCAGGTTTCTTCCTTGTTGATAAAGAAACCTCCCAACAGACAGAGTATTTTTCCTGAGGATTTCTTCTGGGCAAGAAGAAATACAAAGGACTAGGTGTAGAGGTTGGGAATTGCTGTGGTTGACTTCAAAGAAATAAGGAGAATTTCTGAGCAAACAGAGGTTCTAAAAGTCATCATGAAATATTAGTTAAACAATGGAAATGGCAGTAGGCTTGGGAACACTTGGAGGTAGGATAAATGCATAAAGTCACAAAGTAAAAATAGTCCTAGAGCTTGGAGTTTTGGTCTGCATCTCATCTGTGTGCATGGTTGTTACACAGTTTCATCTCTTGTTACACAAAACATTTTCAGAGAAACAAATGTTTGACACAGACTTTGCATCTTCAGTTGGAGGGAAGCTTTGCTCAGCACAGGCTTCTCTGGGGGTTGCTGTGCTGCCAGGAGAGCTCTGCAGGTTTTCAGGAACAGCAAAATGCACCTTTTAGCGTGATAATCCACTTTACTGTTACTGCTGCATTTGTTCCGAATTCCCTGAGCACCGTGCATTGATTTCATTAGTGAAAGCAATCTGGATATAAATAGGAAATGGCTTTGCTTCTGTCATGTAAGTATTGGGAAAAGAGAATGAGGAAAAGCACAGAGACTGAACAGCTTTTGGAAGAGGTTGGGTCAGGCTGGGCCGACAGAGCTGCTGTGGCTTTGGGAGCAGTGCATTCCGAGACAAAAAAGGCACAGTGTTGTCCTGGTGGTAGCCCTGGACTAGCACAGCTGGCCCTGGGGCAGTGGGTACCCTGTGCCCTGCCAGCCCACCGAGGGCACTGGGACAGGGCAGAGGAGCTGCTCGGGATGGTTCAGTGCTCCCCTCCTGGCGAGCTGAGCTTTTTGTGCAAAGCTGTGAAGCAAATGATATCCAGCCCCAGGAGCAGCGCAGAGAGGGTGTCAGGAATCACCTGCTGCCAAATAAAACATTCAGATCTCAAGGCAAAGGTTTTAACGAAGAAAAAAGTCTGTTGTAATGGAATAAGCATAGATTTACCAGGTAAGAAATGTTGCTCTGCTTTAAGTGTTTATGCCACCTCATGCTCTCCTCTTACATGGAATATTTGTGTCTTAAATTTAGAAGGTGGATTTTGGTCAATATTAGCCCTGGGTGATGTCAGATTTACTCCACAAAGATTGAAATATCTGGATTTGTACCATTTTTCATTTTTAAGCTTCAATTAAGTGTAATGAAAAATATTATGAAAAACATTGTAAATTGTATTTTATTTATACAGAGCTAGATTAATTGTTTTTCTTTCCATATGTTTTTGTCTTGCATAGGGTTCTGTCTGCATGTTCACACACATTCATGGACTCCACAGTGACATTGAATGCTCTATGTATATCAGCTTCCACTAAGTCACAGGTAGTGTACCTTTGCCCATTAAATTTCTAGTGCATCTGTCATCCCTGGTGCTCTTTCCTACTCTCAATGAAATGATCGTTGTGGAGTTGGAGATTAGAAAATTTATTTGGAGGAAATGGGCTGTGCTGCAGGGACTGTCAGTGCCGGGAGGCTGCTGGTGGTGCTGGCACTCTGGACATCTGGCTGTCATGGGCTGGGGCAATTGAAAAATTAAAATGCACATCCACTGCACCTTGGTGAATTTTGTCCAAAGGATTTGGTAGACACAGGGCCTGCTTTCTGCAGGCTCCTTTGTGAGGTTTAAATGCTGAAATGTGGCTTTAACCCATCAGCCAGAGAGCAGCTGGTTCTGTTGAGTTTTCTGTATCAGGTTCAGACCAACATCCCCTGTTTAATGGAACTCTTTCCTGTGTGTTCCCATTCCTGGAGGGATTTAAAAGCCATGTGGTTATGGCACTTGAGGACATGGGTTAGTGGTGGCCTTGGTAGTGCTGGGGAAACAGTTGGACTCAATGGTCTCAGAGGCCTTTTCCAGCCCAAATCACTCTGTGATGCCACAATTCTGTGTAGCTGTCTCTGAAGTGTGTATGTTTTTAGCTATAACAAATTGCAGTACTTGCAGCAAGGGCCGTGTTATAGAGTGATCAGACTCTTACAAAACTCAAAAAGCCTGCAGACCAGACCCTTCCTGCCAATAATAATCTTCATCTGATGTACTCGAGCTGTATGTGTATTTTATCTGTATTGCATTTGCATCTCCAGGTAGTCTTTGTATTCCATATTCTGCTGTTAATGTAGATGACAACAATATTCTCATGCAACCAACTGGGATAAACATGTCCCAAGGAAACTGAGAGACTTGAGCAAGGCCACACAGTAAACCTTGACAGCAAAATCATAGTATCTTTAAGTTGCTGTTTTCCAGTACTGGGTTCTGAAAATCAGACCATTGTGGCATCCTGGCCCATGATTTTCCTCCAGTCTGAGTAATGAAGGATGCTGTGCTGACAGTGCTGGGCAGGCAGGAACTTCTGAGGACAGGAGTCATCTAGTAAAAGCTGGAGCTTGATTTTAGTTAAGCCTCACATAGTTTCCCAGGTGGATGCAGTGTTCATATGTCCCCTAGATCATTGCCAGCTCCATCCAGCCCAAAATGCAACTCGGCCTGGTACAGTCTCAAATAAATCAAGATGAGTGTTTACTGGTTTTATTCATGTCAACTTTCTTTATTTAGATTTGCTGTGTAGCACAATAATAGGGCTCATAATGAATATTATTGCAATGATTTCCCTGAGTGCCTTGAGCACACGCCCTGGTGAGCAGAGGGTTGGCCCTACTGTCTGTGTTACAGTGAAATCACCAGGCTTGTTTCAGTGACCTTTGGGGCAGGAAACTGAAATCTGAGAAACTGGGCACTTGAAAAAGAGCACAAGGGAAGGCAGCTGAAATAAAAATGAGCAGCTGAGAGGAATCTGTGCCAGGAGGATTTGGGTAGCTAACAAAAGGAAGTAAGCTCCGAGGATCAGCTGGATCTGTGGACAGTGTTCATGCCTTGTCAGGGTGTTTGTGCTGGAGCTCAGCACTTCCAGCCTCTTCTCGTTCCTAAATCTCCAACGCAAGAGCTTCATTTTCTGCTCTCTGCACACAAGGAACTTGAGTCCCTGTGCAAAGGTCTCTGTGGTGCTGTGAGAGCAAAAATAGCAGAGCTGTTCTGCTGTACACTGCGTTCTGCTGCCATGCAGGAACCACTGCAAACACCTGTTCCTTTACGAGGCTACAGAGCTCCTGCACTTTCTGCTTATAAATAGGTTTTTTCTTTTAGCACCATTTCGTTTCCTGTGATGTGTCTGAATGTCACCAGAATGGCATTGAAATTTATAGGAACAATGTCCAGCCTCTCCAAGTAAAGGATAGATGTGGATATGTTCTATTTGTTGATATGTTCTAATTGATTTGAAATAAAGATAATTTCAAAATAATTGCTCCTGGGAAGGACATTTAAAACCAGAAACAAGAAAAGAGTTATTCACACATTTCTGCTCTAAGATTGGCCATGACAGCTGCACGTTCCAAACATGAAACTGCAACAAAACTTATAAAGGTTAATCAAAGAAATTTGTACAGCTCAGTATTTTGTAAACATCACATCTGAAGAATTTACTTCCTTTCAAACATAGCTCATGATGTTTCAGTGTTACTTGTGGAGATGTTTGTTCAAACTGGCCTCACAAACAGCACAGTTTCTCAATCTTCTCTGTTTGCAAACAGGCTCTGCAATTATTATTCCTTTTTGTCTTTCCCCCCTCCTCGTCTCTGTTCTTGTGCAGCTGCTTCCCACAGCCCAGGATGGGAATGCTCCAGAATTCACCTGCTGCCAGCAGGAGTGGAGCTGCTGGGGTGGCAGGGGGCCAGCTGGCTGGGTCAGCTCTGGAGCTGCACCTCCCGGGGGCTTCCCTGAGTGTCCTCCCTCACAAAGGGAGCTTCACCCACACAAAGGTGTGCCACGAGTTGAGTGAAAATATGGTGTGGCAGCAGGATGTGGGGATCAGTGCCAGGCTGGTGCCGTTCTGCAAGTGTTGGGTCAAATGTCACAGAGCACGTGGTCACAGCAGTTCAGACTCTGCTGGAATAGATGCTTGGATTCATGTGTAAATTTGTGCAAGTGGAAGGATGAGCTGGTAGTGCCAGGAGCTGTTGGGGCACTGAGGTTGTTCCAGTGGGATGCAGCACACAGGAGGTTTTATAGATGTGTGTTCTATTAACACACCTGCTTGCCTGAAATCCTGCAGAAAAAAACTGCAAACTCACACCCAGAACAGGTGCCAAGGTCAACGAACACACTTTAAATTTATCTATGTATAAATAGGTGTGTGTATATTTACATCTCACTTTGTATTACAGATTGCATTCCTAAAGGCCATACCCAATGCTCCAATGCCATCCCCTGTGTCAGTATTCATTGTGAGCTGAGATCATTCCTGACCTCCCCAAGCTGGGGACCCCCAGCACTTCTTGGGATCCTCACAGCACGCTTGGGGTTCAGCTGCTTAAAAGTTTCTTTTCTCCACAAAATCAGTAACAAGCAGCCAGATTACCACTTCCCACCAGTTTTAACTGTTAACTGCATCCGTTCAACATATGAAGGCAGGTGTTTGTGTGGGAATAGACAGGAGATTTTTAGGCAAGCTGAGTAGGTGTTTCTATTGTTTTAGCCCAGTGGACAGCACGGACTGTTTTGCTCCGTGCCATTGTTGCATGACATTCCTCTTGGCACAGGGTTTATTTTTAGCCAGAGGCTATCACAAGTATTTTTCAGCAGGACTGTCACTGCCCCTGAACGAGGAATCATATTACTGCAAGAACTTTGCTGAAACAAAGAAGATATATTGGACAAATGGGAAATTATAAATCTAGACCAACCCAGACTTGCACGGGTAACTAATGTCACTTTTTTACAGGCAATGTGCCCCCCATCCCTCGGCAAGGAGCAAATGGTATTTCAGGAGAGAACTCATTGCTGCTTTACTCCTGAGTTCAAGGCTCAGGTATTGTTCTTGACTTAACTCAGACACAGGCTGTGAAAGAAGGCAAAAAGCTACTAAACTAAATTTCTTTGGGGAATCGTGTAAGATCATATTAACTTAGATTATCATGTTGATTTAACTTGTACTTCATTAGAAAAAGCTTTACACTTCCAGCTGTTTTCTGCTGTGTGTTTATTTGGGAAATAAGAGCTAACAAGTGCAACCTGAGCTTAAGAGTTCTCTTAAATATTATTTAATGTTAAAATCTTTCTGGTAAGAGTTCATACTTATGAGCTGTTTCTGAAATCCATGTGTATATGTGTCTGCATTGGCTGCAGCAAGAACAGTTTGATGGCTGTAATATTTTAAGTTAAATAGAAGTATATATGAAACTATACAACTGGATGTTTAAAAACCAAGTGGTTTTGAGTTTCTGGGGTTTGTGTGGTTTGAAGTGTTTTTACCAATCAGGAGTTTTTGTTGTAGATGAGTGGAAGAAGAAAGTCAGTGAATCCTATGCCACAATCACAGAGAGGTTGGAGGACGACCTGCAAATCAAGGAAAAGGAGCTGGCAGAGTTGAAGCATGTTTTTAGGTAAAATATTCTGGTATCCTGTTTATTAATGTCTTTCAAATAAGTATTTGCTATCAAACAGTGTTTTCAGTTTCAGATGTTTCTATGGACAGAGTTTCTCGTGTATGGAATGCGTGCTCTTAAGTCTATTTTTGGGAATACATCATCACAGGGCTGGGCAGAGCCCACAGCAGAGTACCAAAATTAGTGGCTGCTGATTATTAATGCCAGTATTTTATAAGAAACACCTATATGCTTTTGCAAATGAATTAGCTTTAGTGGGGTGTCCTGTTTTGTTGTGCACTTTTCAGTTTTGCTGATTTGTTTCTGCAGCCAGGAATATTGCTGAAGTTTTACACTGTAAATAAATACAAAAGCAGTGGATTCAAAGTCAGGATTGGAATTATTTTCTCAAGATAGCACATGCTCACATTCAGGTTCACCTAACCAAGCAAGACACTGGTGTGTTCATTATCCTCAAAGCTCCAGTGCAGTAAACTCTGGGTTACAGACTGAGAAAATGATCAGAAAATCATTTCAGACATCCAAACTGCCTGAAAAAACAGAGCATTCTAATCAGAAACAGGTCAAAAGCTCAAAAAGGCCAACTTGGCAATACAAATTATTCCTCATGCTCAGTTTCAGCTGCCACAGCTGTCACAGTTTGAGCCACAGGGCTTTCTCTGCAGTGTATTGGCCACTTTGGCTGTGCTCCAGTTCAGTACTTGCCTCATTTTAACCCTGTTTAGTAGTAAAAGTGATCATTTTAACAAATTGGAGCCAAAGTACTCTATCTTAGATAAACAAGATGAGGGAGTATATGGTGAAAGTGCTGAAATCCTGAATTTGTCATAAGAATAAATTAAAAACTCCTTTCAAGGTTAGCAGAGCTTGGTAACTCAGCTCAGTCAGGCCCAGGTAAGTCTCAGCATCAGCCAAACTCTTCTTAGCCACAGAGCCTGGCTCCTCTCACCAAAGGAGTGGGAATTAGTGATCCTGGTGACATTGCAGTGGAAAAGCTTTTCTTAAGTCAGCCTTGAGAACCTTGAGAAATCAGCCAGTGATTTCGTTTCCCAAAGCTGCCCACACCTGTGTGGATTGAGTTCAGTCTGATCTTTTAAGTATCTAAAATCCAAATATGGGTTCTTGTCTGTAGGAAAAACTCTTCTACTGCAGCACTGATTAGTTTTGGAAAACTTCTCATTAATATTTTAAAAATTCAGGATTGAGAAACTGAATGGTTGTTGGGAGCTGAGCAAGAAAGGTCATTTCCCTGATGGAAGTTAAACAAGTAGCTGGTAAAGTCCCTGCTCTGAAGGTGTATAAAAGGACAAACCCTGGCAGAAAAACAAGCTGTCAGCTTCCCATTTATACTTGGGGGATGTATGTGCTGGTCAGAGGGAATTGTCCAGTGCCACAGAAATAAAACAACATTTCAACCAGTGAAGAGTCAACACATCAGTAACATGGCACTAGCACTTATGGAGTAAAAGGTGTCCCTATGTGCTGTGTCTCACAGCTGTTTGTGCAATGCTTCACTAAGGCCACCCTAATAATCAACTCACAGAATTTCTTTTCCCCAAAACATGCAATGAAGTCTAAAGGAAGGACTTAGGAGGATACCTGGATGAAGCTGGGCCCTCATAGCAGTGATTCCAGCTAGTTCTTATTTTCAATACAGGCCTTTTAATTGGAGCTTTTAATATACAAAACTTTCCTTGCAAAATTTTCCCACAAAACCATGAAAATTTTACAGTTAATGAGAACTCTAATTATTAAAATTGAATATCATTAAGAAAACAAACTGAAAGAACTGTAAACTTGGTATAAATTCAGCCTTGTGTCTCAAAAAATTATTCTGAGATTTTTTTAAATGTTTCCCAAATGCAAGAAGCTGTGTTGAAGGATGAGAAAAGTAATCATCTGTAAAATCCCTTTTTCAGCTCCGATGAAGCCTTCTGCAAAGTCAATTTAAATTACCGCACGGAGAACGGGCTCTCACTGCTCCACCTGTGCTGTGGATGTGGGGGTAGGTATCTGAAACAGGATGCTTAAACACTTTATTTGGGTGATTACTGATTTGTTACGGCTGATAGCTGGCAGGAGCACTGTATTTTCTGGGAATTTCTCAGCTGGAGGATTCACAGGATGTATTTTATGACTTGCCTCAAGTCAGCAGTCAAGCTACCTGATTCTCTGCTTCAAAATCACACAAGAGCTTCTTACCTCCTCCACACTTTCTTTCCTGGAACTGACTTTGTTTTCCACTTTTCTCTCCAAAGGCAACAAATCACACATCAGAACTCTGATGCTGAAAGGGCTGCGCCCATCCAGGCTAACAAGAAACGGATTTACAGCTCTGCACTTGGCAGCTTATAAGGTAAATTGTTTGGAATCAAATTGATGACAGGAAATCAGAACTGAGCAGCTGATTTGTGTGAACTGTCTGAGTTCAGAAGTTGTTACTTCTGGTGAAAATACAATTTCACATTTATGGTGCATAGGAAAGAGCCCAGGAACAGGAATCAGCATGTGCTTTTGCAATGTCATCCATGGGGTAGGACACTACTTTGGAATTACTAATTGTCCCGTGCCCCCATAATAACAGGACAGAGGCATTTTTAAGATACAGGTTTTAGTATAGCAGGAGACATGTCTGGTGCTGGACAAACCTTCTCCCTGTCCTGTGCACCCTGAGCCCCTGGGCGACGGCTGGTCCCTCTCTGCCAAGGCCAGCAGTGCCACAGCCAGGGAGGCTGAGGTTGGTCCTGCCCAGTTCAGGTGAGAGCTGTGTCCCTTTGGGAGGCTGAGGTTGGTCCTGCCCAGTTCAGGTGAGAGCTGTGTCCCTTTGGGAGGCTGAGGTTGGTCCTGCCCTGTTCAGCTCTGAGGGCTGTGTCCCTTTGGGAGGCTGAGGTTGGTCCTGCCCTGTTCAGCTCTGAGGGCTGTGTCCCAGGAGGGCTGTGGGCTGTATCTTTCAGGACAATGTGGAGCTGCTCACGGCGCTGCTGCACGGAGGGGCCGACATCCAGCAGGTCGGGTACGGGGCACTCACCGCCCTGCATGTCGCCACCATCGCCGGCCACCACAAGGTACGTCTCTCTTTGCTGCACAGGACTTATGTAGGCGAGTGCTAATATTAGCAGGTCATTCTATTTTCCACTGATGCCTTTCAAAACAACACTCAGGACTGTTTAAGTACAGATGGATTTTATTTAACTTTTTTCCTGCATTTTGGGAAAACCACATCTGTGTATATATTTTTGCATTGAGCAAACATGCACAAAGAACACAGATCTGTTTATACATCTCTTACCTTTCCATAAATATCTTTAAAGTCTTGGGAATAAATGGTGGTGCTTTCTAAATATCAAAAATGTTAACCAAGAGATACATGGTGAAACATTCACTTATACATGTCGAGGTTTCTGAACCTGGATATGGAGTCTTCCAAATACTGTCTTTCTGAGTGTGAAGGAAGCAGAGTAAAAGAGATTTACCCCCTCTTTCATGTGTCACAGGCTCTGCTTCACAGCTCTGTGATTTTCACTTCAGAAAAGGACTGAGGTTTTAGTTTTAGAGCTATTTTATACTTCACATGAGTGCAGAGAAAACTGTTGCCAGAATGAGTCTGGCGTGAATCTTAGACATCCACACTGATAAGTCTTCTATGGATTGGAGAATTCTTATGATGGGGAGCAGAAAAAGGAAGAGAGGATGAGATTCCTCAGATGCTTGTAATCAAGCCCTACCCTTTCTAGACATGCTGTCAGTCATGAATCTGTTCTCTTATCATATACCACCCCAGTTCAGCCATTTCACACAGCAGCTCATTTCTGTCACCCTGGCAACAGCTCCCTCAGTGTCTGCCCCCCAGCAAGGCTGGGAAGCAAGTGGAACAGTGGGCTGTGCTGTAGCATCAAACCCCTGAGCTCATGGACATCTTGCCATTCCCTTCCAGGGCACACACAGCTCTTACTGGCCAAGCACATATCCTTCCTTGTGTATCCCCCTACCAAAACACAGGAAGGGAACCTCCACATCCACTACATCGAAGGCTGGACTTGATGATCTGGGAGGTCTTTTCCGATCTTAATGATTCTTTGATTCTAATAGTTCTGTGCAGAATGATGGTGGGGCTGTTAACTCTGGGATGATCCCATTCACATGTATTTGCTGTCTCCTCTGTGGGCAGTACAAAGTGCTCTTCTGTGGTCCAAAGTTTCAAGTAATTTTTAAAATCTTTGGGCCTTTTCCTGGGAATGCCAAAGGCAGGTCCACTATTGATCCCATGTCCTGAGCCCCTGCTGAGGTTATAGAGACATAAAGGTGCTCAGAACCTGACAAGGATAAGCTCATTAACTTCATAAGAAGTAAACTATGAGTCGTTTTGAAAATTCCATTATTTCTTCCTTGGGAATGATTATATCTGTATCAGAAGCATCTCTATAAAAGTGAAGTGGGACTCTATATAACTCATTTGGTTCATCTGCTGCTCTGGGGACTGCGGATTTATGGTCCAAATGCTTTCCTTCTTTTTATAGCTGTGAAATTTTCAGTCAGTTTAGAAGCTCCTCTGCTAGATTAAATAGCTTGTTTTGTTCACAATTTCATTAATATTCATGGAATGTGGAATAATTTTTTCAATGCCCCTCTAATAACTAGAATAAGTTTAAGAGGAAATCAGTTTTTGGTTGTCTTCCTCATTCAAATAAGGTAAATAATTATTTATACCATTAAGTAAATAGCAGAGATATGCACCCCAATCTATGCAACGTAGTTTTTTACTACAGGAGAGGACTGACTAGATTTAGGAGAAGGAGAAAACTGAGGAAAAAATCTTGGTTTTCCCCCATTTCCCTGAAGAGTCAGTCTATAGCTGCTGCTCCATCACCAGACCTGAAAGCACTGAAGTGATCAGTTCTCTGGGATGAGGCCATCAGTGTCAGTGGGATGCTGCATCTCATTTGAGCCAGTGTGGTGTATAAATATTTCATGTTCTTTATGACTTAGGACTGTATTTTACTTCACCAAAAATATGCTGTTACTGATTTTACTTGTTAATGAAAGTTGCAGTTCTCAATGGGAAGAATTAAAATTTAATGAAAAAATAAAATTAAAAAAAAAACATGAAAAACTAATGAAAAATTATTAAAAAACCTTATGACCATATTAAAAACATCCACAAATAAGTTCTATATCTCTCTCATTAAATCTGTTGTTCTGAAAACATTAGATGTTTCAAGCCCTGTGAGGTCACTGCTAAATAAATAATGCATGTGCCTCATCCACATTCATGTGTTGTCCAATGTGAGCACCTTGAAAAGCCAAGGCCACTGCCTATTTCATGGTGTAAATTAAGTTGTCCCTCTGAGACTCCAACACCTGCAGATGCAGGAGCTGGACTGAGGGTCACAGGCAGGATGGACCTGTGCCACTCAGTTGGTGCCTCTGCACAGCTGAGGGCCTGGGCTGAGTCTGGGTGTGCCAAGGACCTGCTGGGGACAAGGGAGCAAGTCCCTCCTCAGGGATTCTGTGGATATTCCAGTGTATGGCTGTACAGGGGCTGGCACTGTGCAAAGGCCTGAATTCCTGATATTGTCTTCTCATTGAAATTTTACCTGCTAAAAAGTCAGTAATCACTGTTCTTGTTTTCTTAGAGGAATTTTTATCCCTTGCCCTTGTCCAAAACACAAAGTCCTTCTATCTGCCTCATGCTTTAATATGTTGGCTCCTTCTAAACTTCAGAGTGGCTTAATTAGTTGTCTTTGAAGTGAACGTTATTGACATGAACATTCAGAAAGACTCTGAACAAACCTTTCTTTAAGAAAAATTGCAAAGTAAGAGTATTGTACAAAGTGTTCAAAATATCCTATTGAGTTAAAATTGGTAGTGGCAGAGGAAGGGGAGCATTTGCTCCCCTGGTTCTCTGGCCTGTGCTGTGGAGAATCCAGCCAGGACACTGCCGGCCGCCTTCGTGACCAGCCCATCCAGCTTCTCTCTGGAGCTTGGGAATGTCCCCTGGGTTATGAGCTGCACCTTCCCTCACAGTCTGTCTCCTGAGGAGAAAAATATTTTTTTTTCAGTTCTGCTGTAAGAATTCAAAGCTCTTTTTGCATCAGAAATTTCTCCCTTTGTTTCTGAAGTATTTCTATCCTTGCACATCCCTCCAGCACCCCCCCTACTTGTGATGCCTATGACAGCTTTTAGTGCTTTCTAAGACTCCTTTTTCCTTTCCTAGAAAGAAATCTTGTCTGAGAGACTATCAAGCCTGTCTCTGTTCCCCTCTCATCATTTACACTTGAGTGGAGTTTGCTTATTGCAGCACACACAATTCCCTTTCTCAGGAGATCACAAAGCATCGAGCACAACTGCCAATGCTGCAGCCTGGAAAATGTGTCAAAATTCATCTGTTTTTATGTTCATCATCAGAGGTGGAGCCACATCACTCAACACGGTTTTTTCATCTTGAAAATCCATCTTGAAGCTTGTAGATGAATCTAAATTTTGAATTCCAGCTTCCAGACTGATTAAGGAGAACATCCCTGAGTGTGTTGCAGTCTCAGAGTTCCCACCTAAATTAAAACCAAGCTCATCCAAAGAAGTTTCAGCCATATTCATGTAAAAGCTACAGGTCCAAATATCTCTTTTCAGAGCCAACAGCTACATCTGTTTGATGATGTTAGTTTGCTGAAAAATGGCTAAAAACTTGAAAGCTACTAAACCATTAAATCCCAGGCTAACTGATTCTGTGTTCCCACCTCTGGCCCTCCAAGCTACCAGGATATTAAAAACTGACTTGCTGTGGGAAGTCCAGCAGAGCAAGTCAGTTCTGTTAACAGCCACTTGTGTTAACCAAATAACTGAAGGCATTCACACCCATTCAGTGAGTGCCTGTTGCTGAGCTGTCCTTCAACTGAGGGAAAGTCCAACAGCTTCCCCAAAGATCTCAGGGGATCTTTCATAAAATTTGTATTATGCGAGCAAACTCTTCTTTGAGATCCCCAGCAAAAGGATCCATAGCAAAACGATGCCAATGCATGTGAGATTTAGCAAGGGAAATTCTAACTGAATATAAAATGGGCAAGGGAATCACATTGAGAATGATGCAGCCCTGAGAGCATTCCAGGGAGGATGCAGAACCTTCATCCTTGGGAGTAATCAGACCTGGCCCTCCAGGGGAGGTTACAGCTTATGCCATAGAGAGGTGGTTAAAACTAATGGGAAATGGACATATTCAAATATGTTGGGGAGCAAACCTTATGCAGAAAAAGTATTTAGGCAGTAACGTGGAAAAAAGTATTTTTATTTAAATACTGTAAAGGAACAGTCCCAACAATCCCTGTACACTGATGTTGCTTGGGAACAGTTTGTGTTCTCTGAGCACTTGGGAGTTACATGGATTGAAATGTCTGGCCCTTTTGTTGCACATGTGACATGATTTGAGGGTCTCAGCCTAGAGAGCAGGTGACAGACCTGTGTGTCACCCCAGCTGGCACTGGTGGGCATCCTCAGGGGGGTCTCAGTGGACAGGGACAGATACACAGAGAGTTGCACAGAGTTGGCCACTTCCCCACCCTTGTTAGTCCTTCCTATCTCTGCAGAGGTGCATCCCAGTTCCTCACTGTACTATGAGTGACTCATGGTCCAGTATTTTTCAGCATCATTAGACTCAAAAATTAGCATTCTTCAAAATGCTGTGTAGAACTTCTGAAATAATCCCTGGCACAAGAGCTTTGTGTGCCCAAAGGCTCCCTCGTGCTTCATTAAAATGAGCAGCCCTTTGGCTTCAGTGAAGAACCCAAATTGGCTTCATTCAGGCTTCTGTTTTGGCAGCTGTGCAGCAAGGCAATGCTTGAGAGTTCATAGATGTCCAGGAAAAATAGACCTCCTGAAGGGCCAAAAATAGGGAAACTTGGAGGAAAACACTTAGGGTCATTTATTGAAGCCAAAGAACTATTATTTTCTAAAATACGAGAAAATCTTTACACACTGAGGGGATTATGTTTGAGGATTTACTTTCACACATTTAAATTTAAAAGAATTTTTCATTTTGTGGGACATTTTCACATCTTAAAACTCTGATATATTTACAGCTCTTTGTTCATAATGGCTAAAAGAAAATTAAAAGTTGTTTTGAGAAAATCTGGTCATTTCTGTGCCTCTTACTTCATAAATGAGTGTTTTAACTGGCACACCGATTTTCAGGCTTATTTATAAAGCATCAGTGACATTCAGTGTTCAGTTAAAGTACTGTAAGTTAATCACTTTTGCGTGCTCTGTGTAGCTCTGCACCTTTATATGTGCTTGTTTGGGGCTTTTTGACTTTTTTAAACTGGTGACATGAGATTTCAAAGTCGTCTTTTGCCACTGACCACAGACATACACACATAAATGTGTGTGTACATCCACTGGTGCTAACTGGAGTTTCCTGTTGCTTTCCTGGCAGGCTGTGGATGTTCTCCTGCAGCACGGAGCCTTTGTGAACGTGCAGGACGCCGTGTTCTTCACCCCGCTGCACATCGCTGCCTACTATGGCCATGAGCAGGTACCTGGGGGAGCTCCCACACCTGGGCAGGGCACACAGAGGCATCCACGGGTTTGGTGTCAGACATTTCTGCTTTAAGTTCCAGAGGGCTCTTCTGTGCACAGCCTTACACTGAAGTTACA
Organism: Myrmophylax atrothorax; assembly: GCA_026770055.1. NCBI lineage: Eukaryota > Metazoa > Chordata > Aves > Passeriformes > Thamnophilidae > Myrmophylax > Myrmophylax atrothorax. Next base: position 30,617,013 of record JAOXXN010000120.1, read on the forward strand.
CTCTGTAACACATCTCTGGTTGCACTATGAGTCTGGAAAGCAAAAGGAAATTTCTACACTTCCATCCTCTTTACTAGATCCCAGGAAAAACTGGGGGTTTGCCCTTCAGAGCTCTTGAAACAAAGGGTTCTCTAGCAAGCTTTGATATGCAGACTTGGCCCCACAGGCACTTTCCATCTGCTGCTCATTCACCACAGGCATCAGAGGTTGCCTAAGGAATGTGAGCATGCTTTCTGAACTTCTCCAAGGAAGTGAACATCACTTCCCTGAAATAGTTAGCAATTCTATCAGTTTTCCTTGGAATTCACAAACTTTTCAAATAATGGAAAAAATGAGCATTCAGAGAACAGGATTTCCCCTGAGGTGCTGTGCTGAAACATGGCCTGGAGTTCTGCTCAAAGCTGGCACTGACCCCCTCAAGTCTCTTTCTTCTGTGTATTTGGACAGTACAATTGAGACGTGGCTAATGCACAGCCCTGAACAGCTGTTATATGAACTGTGGTAATGGGTTTGTTTGGCTTATGCAAGTCACTCCCTGTGCCTTGCTTTGGCTAAAAGACTTTTGTTCTGGGGTGGTTTAAAGTTTCAAAGGATGACCTCTAGACAGAGTATCTGTTCCATTCCAATGAGGTGTCACTTTGACTGCATTGAGGAGTTGACCAGGAAAAGTTTTTGAAAGCAGAAGGTCCAGATGCATCTATGAGTGGAATGCTCTGCCCTGTGCTGGGTGAGCCAGGGATGGTGTGAGTGAGCAGGGGCCTGTCCCTGAGGTGCTGCTTTCATATCTGTGCACCTCGTCATGCAGAAGAAACTCCTGTGGGCTGAGGTTAGTTTGCTCTTTTGCCACAAGCCACTGCAGAACAGTCACAGTCCTGGGAGATGGTCCTAAAAGCTCCCATGGGGCTCTGGGATAAGAGGCTGCTCAGGCAGGAGCCACAGCTCTGGGTTTTGGGGACTTTGAGAGCATTTCCTTTTCAGTGCTGACTGGTCATTCAAACAAATGTGTCTGGTGTCAATTCACCATAGAGAACATTTTAGAGAATGAATGAGCACTTGCTTTTGAGAATTTTAATATTTTTATAGACATGTCACTTGAAAATTAATTTTCTATTGAACCTCCTCTCCCTGTTTTAACTTAACAGAGATGCCCACATGCAGTATTACCCAATGCAATACTGTATCTGTTTTTCTCAAAGTTTTATTTTAATATGATATTTTAATTAACCTTAATCAAATATTTAGGTAACCCACCTCTTACTGAAGTTTGGAGCTGATGTGAATGCAAGTGGTGAAGTTGGGGACAGACCTCTCCACCTGGCTGCTGCCAAAGGCTTTCTCAACATCACAAAGCTCTTGATGGAAGAGGGAAGTAAAGCTGATGGTAAGGAAAGATATTTAAAAATCAGCTCTAACACTGTGTTTTGTAGACAGAATCTCAGTTTCCTAACACATACTCTGTGTGTGTGTTTGTGTGCTTGTGTGTGTCATCTTTGGGCAACTGAAACCAAAAAAGAGCAGTTGGAAAGTTTGTCTTATTTAATTATGCTGGCTTGTAATCTCACGTGAACTCGGTTTGCAGTAATAAGTTAGAGGTAAAAAACAGGTGCAAAAAAAAAATTAAGATTATTATACAGAAATGGCTCATCTTGAGACAATCATCCAGGCAAGGAACATGTGGCCATGTGGTGGGGATCTGCAGTCAAAGGGACTTCAACGCACAGGGAACTAGCGAGTGAGGTACTGGTGAAGGGGTTTAAGTCAAAATTATACAGCAAGTAATTTAAAATAATTCATATGGAAGTTGAAATTCCACAGAAAATGGGATCTTCTTAGCACATGCTTTGTTATGCTGCACAAGCTTCAGGCCTTTCTCTGGGGGCCATTTGCTGCCAGAGAAGGTGCCTCTGGAGACGTGCTGGTCTGGACAGACACAAAAGTCTTTCAGCACACTTTGGGAGTTCTGTGAGAGTCAGGAGACTGCATGTTCTTTATGCAGATGGCCTCTCAGTGATGTCAGTAAGGGTGTGACATTACACCTCATTGCTGTATATTTTGCATGTGTTGCAATTCAAAATCTTTTCACTTGTGACTGATGTCAGTGTGCCACTGGTGGTTCTGCTGACTTCTTACTCTTGCTCTGTTCCCTCCCCTTTTGCTGTTCCAGTAGCACTGAAGGCACAAAACATGTCACACTCCAGTCTTACTCTTCCATTGCTGTGATGCACATCAAATACAGTGGTGACACATCCCAAAAAGCCATATAAATGCTAAAACTTAAGAGTCACATTTTATGCATATTGTGATTATTGTTGCAGAGATTCTAATCTGTACCTGAAGGAATCCTACAAGAAAGGTGGAGAGAGACTATTTACAAGGGCCTGGAGTGACAGGACAACGAGCTCCAACTTGACAGAGAGTAGGTTTAGATTAGATGTTAGGAAAAAATTCTTTCCTGTGAAGATGGTGAGGCCCTGCCTGGCACAGGGTGCCCAGAGCAGCTGTGACTGCCCCATCCCTGCAAGTGTCCAAGGCCAGGTTGGATGAAGCTCTGAGCAACCTGGGCTGGTGGAAGGTGTTTGTGCCCATGGCATGGAGTTGGAATTGGACAATCTTTATGGTCCCTTCTGACTCAGGCCATTCTATGATTCTATTAAATACTGAGCAATATTCAAAATATTTGAAAATTAATTTCTTATCCTCAGAGACAGAAATGTTTTTTGGAAAGGAACTGTACATTACTTGGAAAAGTACTGCTTTATAATACATCAATTTACCATGTTCTCTGTGAGTCCTGCCTGCAGTCACATGTCCTCCTCATGCAGCAAAAAAGCCTAAGGGAAGCAGCACAGT
>JAOXXN010000120.1:30619962-30663695 GCA_026770055.1 Myrmophylax atrothorax
AGTAGCGAGTTCTGGGAGTTGCAGCCTTGATGTGTGTGCATTGAGCTGATATAATTATAATAAAGAGGGGAAAGAAGAGACGTTCACTCACCATAACAAGGCAGTGGGAGGTTCACTTTCCATTAGAGAGCTTATTCCAGAAGAAAGAATCTAGGGCACCATTTCAGGTCCTTTTCTTTGAAATCAAAATCTCCAGCTCAGGAAAAAGAAAAGGGAGTCTGGAAGCATGAAGTCTTTTGCTCTCAAAGAGCACACTTTGAAACTTGCTATAAATGCAGCAGCAGAGGAACAGGTCTTCAATGCCCAGGAATGAAAGGAACTGGGGAAAGAACCTGAATAAATTTGGCAGTGTTCAGTGCAGACCAGTAATTGAGGTCACAAACCTAAACTATTTCTTTTAACACAGCCTGAGTCGTTAGCTCTGAGGCCACAGCAACTGAAGACAAGCAGTGACCACCAAATCAGGCTGAAAAGGTCAGAATGCAGCTGAAATAAAGAACATTTTCAGCCTAACAGTGGCCAAAGTTCTTCAGACCAACTACAAATTAGGAGAAAAACATATAAAAGTGCTGCCTATGTGCGTCGTGGCAAATGTCCAAAATTCCTGTAACTTTAATTAATCTTGTGGCCCACAAACTTCATTAACCAATCCCACTAACCTTCCAAGCAGTCTTGTATATAAGAAGTAAAGAAAAGTAAACTCTTTCTCTTCTCACAGAAATGGTGCACGAAGTAGACTGGGTTTGTCATTTCTATAAGTTGCAAAATCAACCAGTTATGGTTGTTCTGTCTTTAAACATAGGAAGAACTACACTGAGAATCACAAAAATCCATGCTGTCTTTCAAACCAACTAAAGAGCTTTTTTGGATAATGAAAACAGTATTTGTAGGTGTCTGTACCAATGGAGAAACTGTCTAGAGCCTTGTCCAATCTCTGCTTTGCTCCCTGCAGGACAGATGAAGAAAGAGCCGTGTAAGGTACCTCCATACCCATTTCTGGGGCTGGAATGCAACTGCCCATCCCATGAACAGGCCAAAGGCTCCATGGCAGGGATGTGGCCCAGGACAGCTGGCACTCACCCAAGTTCCACCTGCAGATCAAGGATCCTTCAGGGGCACTCCATGCAACCACACCGAGAATAGTTTGCTGCTACTCCTGGTAGATTCCAGTGGTTCTGTGCTGTCTGGAGGTTCCCAGTCATGTTGATGTTACTTTCCTTTTGCTTCACAGTTGCTCTTTCTAAGGGTCATTTATAACTCATGATCCATTCACAGAAAGCTTCATCAAAACATTCAATAAATTTGCTGCTGGAAGGAAGCAATTGTGCCCCAAGTCCAGAAAATTGCCTTGACAGTGCACTGCAGATGGCACAGAGCAGTGTGGGTTTGATATATGAAAGACCACAGAAATTTCAATTTTAAACAATAGGTCCATAAATATTTTAGCAGGAGGTTTCAGAATGTAGAGGCACAACACTTAAAGCTTTGCTAAATATACTGTGTTAAGTGTAAAATCCTTTCTGTGGTCTCTTTCTGGGTCAACTGGCAGTGAATGCTCAGGACAATGAAGATCATGTTCCTCTGCACTTCTGCTCTCGATTTGGGCACCATGAAATTGTGAAGTTCTTACTGCAGAGCAGCTTCGAAGTGCAGCCCCATGTAGTGAATATCTATGGAGACACCCCCCTACACCTGTGAGTGCCCTGGAGCAGCTTTTAGGTGGATTTGGGGCTCTTGGGAAGGCTGGTGTGGCTAACAACTCTGTACTGGCTTCCTCTTCAGTGCCTGTTACAATGGGAAGTTCGAAGTTGTCAAGGAAATAATTCAGCTCTCAGGAACAGAAAGTCTCACTAAAGAAAATATATTCAGTGAAACAGCTTTTCACAGGTGAGGTGTTCAAATGCCATTATCAATAAAGCTCTACTTGCACACACCTCCAACATAGCACACAAAATTACTGATGTCTCACCAGCTGCCAGGTCAGGGGCAGAGCAGAGAGCACAGCAGGGAGGGTGTTTGTATCGTGAGATACAGGAGAGGGCATGGAGTAAGAGGCAGAACCAGTAAATGAGGAGAGTGAGAGTGAGAGAGGTAGGGAAGGCACCACGTTTGCCAACACCTGGATGGACAGTTGTTCCTCTCCTTATCTAGTCTGGGAGCTGAGCCCCACTTCTGTTCCAGTGGGATGCCTGCTGGAGCCGAGGACTCTGAATGAGAAACCAGGAGGCAGAACACGGTTGGGGCAGGATGCTGCAAATTTGTAAAGGGCTATTTAAGAGGCACTTTGCAACACAGACTGTTTGCACAGCTGTGCAACATCCATTTATTCAGCAATAACTAGAATGTTTCTGAAACAATTAAAATGAACATGCTTTGGTGGATTAATGGTGCATTTGCACATTTCTAAAGATCCTTTATTACTGCATTTTTATCTCTGTGTAATTCTTTGTAAATTTTTGGCTACCCAAAGTACTTCTTGTATGGACTATAGCATTCACCACTCCCTTTACTTCTGCAGTGCTTGCACCTATGGAAAGAACATAGAACTTGTCAAGTTTCTTCTTGACCAGAATGTTGTAAGCATCAACCACCAGGGAAGAGATGGGCACACAGGTAACATCACTGTTCTGATTGTGTATGAGGGCATACACCAGCACTGAAATACCAGTGCCATACACCATCAGAATATCCAGCATAATTGTATTACTAGCACTCAAGTACCTTTCAGACAGAGCACAACTTTTTTGAAATATTTTTACAGACAGGCACAAAAGTGATAAGACTTCAGTGTGGATGTGTTTGGTTTGTTAGCAAGTATATGAGTAACAAAACCTGGTGTGAACTGTTCATCCCATAGTGAGGCTTCTAAGTAGTGTTAGGAATTATTTTGCAAGGAGCTAGGCTTCTGGGATATTGTGTCTGAAGGGCTGCACACCTCCCTGTGCCTACTAAAAAGAGTTGCCTTTGTTTTGACTTGCTTTTCCTCACGTGCAGAGTCATTAAATGTGGTTTGTGGGTGGCAGAGTAAATGCTGGCATGTCGTGCAGAGGCAATAGATTGCTTCTTGTAGCCTTAATGTTTAATTTTCACCTCTTGCCTCAGGAATCTTTTTGACAACATGTTCCTTTATCAAGGCAATCTGTCTGCACCCTGCAGTTGTTGCTGCAGTCCCAGTGCTGTTGGCCAGTTGCGCTCCCCACACTGCTCTGCTGTTCCAGGGCTGCACTGCGCCTGCTACCACGGCCACATCCGCCTCGTGCAGTTCCTGCTGGACAACGGAGCTGACATGAACCTGGTAGCTTGTGATCCCAGCAGGTCCAGTGGAGAAAAGGATGAGCAGACCTGTTTGATGTGGGCTTATGAGAAAGGTATTTCAATTTTCTAGTTTCTGCTACAAAATCCATAGGAGCCGTGCAGGAAGGAGCCGGCAGCGTGGGAAGGGAATAACCCTGCAGAATAACCCTCAGTGCCTGCAGACAGAGCTCCCGCCACCTGCTCTCCAGGGCCTGGCACAAAGCATTAGAAGCCTCAGCCCTTCAATTTTTCTCAGATGTCTGCTAAATGTGGGGTTAATCCAGCATAAACTCCAGGAGAGGTGTGTTTCTGTGCTGCTGAAATAGTTGTCTGCAGCAGTAAGTAACAAATTTGTCTGGGTTAGGATTCCAAAACAAATCTTTAGGCACTGGTTTTCCTTGCAAGGTCCACTGAAGACTATTGTCAACTTCCATTGCAGGATTTCTGCAGCAGGTTTTTCCTCAGCTATATCTCACATTTTAGGAGTAGGTGGACTTATGAAAATTACATGCTTGTTTTTACTGGCAGAAATTTCCCATATTTCTACAGTTAAGAATCACAGTAGGTTTCAGATTAACACCACCATGTCTTTACATATTTTATAGGCATGTTGTACAATTTTTTGAAAATCCCCTGATTTTGTACAGATCAATCAATTAAAAAGAAAGGCTACTGATTTATCTGCAAGTCCTTATATTTGCTTTTTCTTTCCTAGGTCACGATGCCATTGTGACCCTCCTGAAGCATTACAAGAGACCTCAGGATGAATCCCCCTGCAATGAATACTCCCAGCCTGGAGGAGGTATGGGCTGAGGAACCACTTTATTCTCTAACCAAAAGCCTGTTCCAGAGAACACTGAAGTCTCTGGAAATGTTCCACCCATATCAGGGAGCTTTGGGTCAGTTTAGTCTGGAACAAATAAAATCAGTGTCATGGGATTCACCATTTTTCAGGTATCCTTAATTTATGTCAAAAGTCTTCCATTATCGTAAACTAGAGTTGTCAGCTCATGTTACTCCTAGAAAGAGGAGCCCAAAGCTGTGAGCTGAAGATCAGTCCCTGTCAACCACTGCTCACACCTTTCCACGTCCTGAATGCCTTGCACAGCTGTTCTCTTTGTGCTGTTTAGTCCTGATCTTTCTTTGATTGTTGACATTTTTAATTTCTATACTCAGCCCTATTCATACCTTTTAATATCTTTGGGTATCTAATTTCCCCTTGGGAAGAATTTATTACCCTTTTTGCTACAAAAGGACTCATTTGCTTTGGTGACTAAATGACAAGAGCCAGGCAGAGGAATTAAACCAAACCTTTGGCCCTGTGTCGGAGCACTGCCTCTGAGAGGATGAGGATGCTGGGGCTGGTCCAGATCATGTACTGCTCCAGGTGTGGAAACAGGAGGGACCTACAGCCTCCAGCAGCATCAACCTGCTCCTGCATCCTTTGGCCTGTCCCAAGTTTTGGTGTATTAGAGCTCAAGGGTATGTAAACCTTTAGTGGACTAAGGTTACGTGTGCATTGGAAACTATTCTGGCCAGCAGTGAGCACACCCAGGGACATTCTGGAATGCTAATTGTTGGAAGGACGACAACAGAGCAGTACAATGCCCTGATCTGCTGTGCCCCTCACTCTGAAGAAAATTACCTGTATCCCAGCCCAAACCAGCTAACATCTGATGTGTCTGTGTGTTTATTTGAATACTCAGTCTTTATTTTTGATTCTTTCAGCCATCATTGCCTCATTAATTTATCAGCACAGAAACTTATGATGTTGTTGAGCTCCATAAATTTCACTCTCTCCTTTATTTCAGATGGTTCCTACGTGTCAGTGCCATCCCCTCTGGGGAAGATTAAAAGCATGACAAAAGGTATTTGCAATGGTGAGGTAAAGTTTGAACTTTTGTGGTCTTTTTACCCAACATATTTGTCAGCCTAAACATCCTGCAAAAGATTCATTATTCCTGGAATTTTCATTGTTCCATTTTCCTGGGATAATTTTAGGAAACAGTATACTTGACTTTGTTACTCAGTATAATGACAATTCCTGTATTTACATTATTTCCATTTACTTTAAAGAATATATTTATTTTTATTTCTTTGAGAAAAGGCCGATGTGAATTAGCACTAATGAAATACCCACTTATCCATGAATGCAAAAGTATCATATTGAATCCCACCATTAAATGCCTGGATTATCTTTTCAAGAATAATTCTGTTCAAAAATATTTTGTCTTACTCTGAAACAAATACAGATAAATATTTGTATTTTGAAATATTTCCTTTTTTTTAATTGTTTGTGGTGCTTTCAATTTACCTCTTTAAATGTTCACTCTGGGTATATTCAAATCCTTACATCTTGTACATAGCAGCATTGAAATGTTCCATTTAGAAATATTCTGATAAACTTTATAGTAATAAACCAAAAAGATCAACATGATAAAGACATTTGACAACTAAATTTAGTTTCAAAATTTAGATTCCACACATCACTAGAACTCGGCTCTGGAGTAGCATCCCCAGCAGCAGCAATCAGCACTGGCTGCACAGAAAAAGGGATAATTCTCCATGTGAGGAATTTTGTGTACCATCCCATGGCAGGGCAGAGTTTGGGGTTGAGGGAAAGCACTCGTGGCTGGTGGTGCTGCAGCCAGGAATGCCAAGGTGGCTGTGGCACTGCAAGGGTTTGCATGTCCCTGGAGTTTGCTGTGCTAATGCAAGAATGGGAATAGGATTAGCAGTCATTAACAGGGGAAAATCAGCTTTCTCAGTGCGAGAGTTCTGAAGTTCAGGGTTTGTATACTCTGGCCTCCCCTGGCCCATAGTTTGCAAACAGAATGAGTGTTTCTTTGCAGAGAAGGCTGATGTGCTGCTGCTCCGTGCAGGTTTGCCGTCGCACTTCCACCTCCAGCTCTCTGAAATAGAGTTCCACGAGATTATCGGCTCAGGTACCAGAAGGGAAAGTGCATCCCCTTTAAATGTGTGATGTCCATAACAAACATCTCTGTGCTTATTCATTTTAAATAATTTTAGGTTCTTTTGGAAAAGTCTACAAGGGACGATGCAGAAATAAAATCGTTGCAATTAAACGGTACGTTTGTCAGGCCTTTCCATCCATTGGTCAATGGCCTAGTTTGAGGTATTAAGAAAGCCCATATTTTATGATATTTTACAATACTTTTGCCTTTGTTTTCTCTTGTGTCAATGTTAAGCTATCGAGCCAACACCTACTGCTCCAAGTCTGACGTGGACATGTTCTGCCGGGAGGTGTCCATCCTGTGCAGGCTGAACCACCCCTGTGTGATCCAGTTCGTGGGTGCCTGCCTGGACGACCCCAGCCAGTTCGCCATCGTCACCCAGTACATCTCAGGGGGGTCACTCTTCTCACTGCTCCACGAGCAGAAGAGGTACCCCCATCCCCCTCGCCCTCCACTCAGGCTTCCAGCACAGAACTTGGGAGAGTAGGGAATCTGTGCTGATGCAAATATGCATTTCAGTATAAGGCAGCAGAGAAAGGAACACACTAGGAAATGCTGAGCTTTGGTTCAGTTTATTTGGTGTATGAGAGAAATTGGTAAGTAATCACAAAATTGTTATTGTCATTATTTTACAATATAAAACTTATATTACATAGATTATATAACATTATTTTGGATGTAAAACAATCTTAAATGTTCCATGATTTACACATAAGAATAATTTACAGACAATTTTTGCCTGTGTATTAATTTTAAGTATTTTTTTTTCGAAATACAGAACTCTTGATCTGCAATCTAAATTAATCATTGCTGTAGATGTGGCCAAGGGCATGGAATACCTTCACAATCTCACACAGCCCATCATACATCGGGATTTGAACAGGTCAGTGTCTGTCTTCAACCTAAATATTCAGAGAACATGAAGGCTCAAAGACACAGGGACCTCCACACACTCCTGTAACCACCTCATGTCTCATTAGGACTGAACTGGAAATAATCTCTGAGGTTTTATACAAACTCCTGTGAGTCACAATTGCCAAACTGTGATTGCCCTTGAAGGTGGCAGTTACTGAAAAACACCATTTTCCTGCATCTGTTTCTCTGGTTTTTTCTGAATTTCCATTTGTGAAGGCTCCATTTATTTCAGCCCAGCACCTGCTGTCAAAGGGTACTTTGTTGCTGTCCCTCCTCCCTTCATTTCCTTCCTTTGCAGTGCCTCTGGAAGTATCTCCCTGTAGTCACCAGTTTGTGTGTTTCTTGATTTGCTTGGCTGGTTTGTTGCAGCTAAAGCAGCCCTGGCTGTTCCCCTGAGAGCTGAGGCTGGCACTGGGCTGGGCATTCATCACTACCTTTGGTGGTGTCTGAGTGGGAGCACTTCAGTCTTTGCTGTCCACAGGGAGAAACCTGTTCTGCTGTTCTAGCTGTGAGAACAGTCTCGTGATGAGCATGTTTCAGCAACATGGGGTGAAATACCCAAAATGCATTGATTGCAAGACTGGAGATGAAAATGATCCATTTGCTAAAGGCAAAATGTGCTCCTTGGCTCTGTCAACCCTTGAGGGAAACAGGCACGCTGGGATGGCATCCTGCACTTTGCTGAGTCTCCTTCTCCTCCCTGCACTGCTGCCCAGTTCCTTTGGCCCCCAGCCCGTGGGCTCTGGGGGAGAGCCTTGTTTTGAGGCTGCAGCTCCTGCCTCAGCCATGGTGCAAGCTGAGAGCCCCGTGCCTGACCCTGCAGCCTGTGGGGCTGCCCTGGGGCAGCCAAGGCTCAGCCTGGGACAGCCTGTGGGTCTGCCCTGGGACAGCCAAGGCTCAGACTGGGGCAGCCTGTGGGTCTGCCCTGGGACAGCCAAGGCTCAGCCTGGAACAGCCAAGGCTCAGACTGGGGCAGCCTGTGGGTCTGCCCTGGGACAGCCAAGGCTCAGCCTGGGACAGCCAAGGCTCAGCCTGGGACAGCCAAGGCTCAGACTGGGGCAGCCTGTGGGTCTGCCCTGGGACAGCCAAGGCTCAGACTGGGACAGCCTGTGGGACTGCCCTGGGACAGCCAAGGCTCAGACTGGGACAGCGAAGGCTCAGACTGGGACAGCGAAGGCGTGGCTCAGCTCCATGGTTAAGACCTCATGGCTCAGCTCCAAGCCTTGGTGGCTCTTAGAAGAACAATTCTGCACTGAAGGATTTTATGTAACATTTTCCACAAAAGAAAACCCAAAGCAGTATCTTTCTAGAGAGCTGGAAAGCATGTAATTGCCCCACAGACCTTTCACAGATGGTATTTGTGAGGGTCAGAAGATAATTTGCTGTAGGGACACTGCTGTCATTGATGTATGCTGATGTGAGCAGCTCAGCTTCTGAAAATTCAGGGTGAGAGAAGGAGTCATGTTTGCAGCATGAGTCTCAGCCAGCCCACAGGCACAATTACCAGATAAAAATCTTTGCAACCACTTAAGAGAAAGACCAAGAGTGAAATTCCATGTTAAGTTTTGCCAGTGGCTTCACAGGAGCCTCATATTTTTTACCTTAAATTTTCACACAGCTCATAACCCCCTTTGTGAGTTCTGAAATCTAATGCACCACACATAATGCATTAAATAAATCTGCAATATAGCTTGACAGAATAGAGAAGAAAATTAATCTTAAATGTACTGTACCCTGGAAAAAGGGTTATCCTTCCATTTGGAGAACGATTGGGAGCTTTATTTTGCTTTTCACTTCTGACAGCTATCAGCAATGGTGACACGTATCAGCTTATTGCTCTTTGCACCGTGGTGAGGGATGACAGCCACAATGATTAGAGCACTTCAATAAAAAAGAGACCATTTTAGTATCAGTTTAATTTAAGCCATTACAGCTGAATATGGCTGGAGCAAGCCTTTGAGTGACTGACCTGCATTTGATGGCTCTAACTATCCATGAACACCTCTGAAAGCCACTTGGTGAGGGAGATGAAAGAGAGGATGGCAGTCTGGTGGTAATGAGGATAGAGCCTGAGACTCCTCTTTGTTCAGACATCCCTTGTGAAATCTTAAAATAACTGTTGCTTTTCATTAAACATACAGCCTGTTAAAGGCAGAAGGATCTTTTCATGGCCCTGATCCCTGGGAAAGGGATATGTTGTGCCTGTTGCTTGCCATGCGAGGGAGAAGCCTCCATGGCTGGCAGACCCAAGAACCACGTCCTTTCACAAAAAGGCAGGATGATTGCATACTCCTTGTTCTTCTCTAGTTTCCTTCCTTCCATGGTTTCATGAAGGAAATTAAGCTTGCTCTATGACCTTAACAGAAGACAATTAATTTCTGATTCTGCTGAACTCATTATTAACCTTCTGCCCACTCAGCTCAGCTCAGGGGTTTTTTCTGTATTTCTCAAAACAAAAGCTTAAGGGTTTCTTTCTAATCTGAGGTTTTCAAATTTTCAAGTGCCATTGAGGCAATAGCAACATTTTGAGCTGTAAGTTTCAAGCTTTATTTCTGTGGGCTGTATTTTTTACTGCAGAAATGAAAAATCAGTAACTGTAGCATTCACTGGAGATACCAGACTGACAAAACCCTGTGTCCTGCCCTCAGGTATGTCCACCTGTGTGCTCAGCACCAAAATGAGCATTTCAGCATTGCTTGTCAGATTCTGGGCCAGGGGAGGTTCAGGTTGGGCATCAGGGAGAATTTCTACATTGAAAGGGCTGTCAAGCATTGGAATGGGCTGCCCAGGGAGGTGGTGGAGTCCCCACCCCTGGAGGTGTTCAAGGAATGACTGAACGTGGCACTCAGTGCTCTGGTCTAGTTGGCAAGGTGGTGATGGGTCACAGGTTGGACCTGATCATCCTGGAGGTCTTTTCCACCCTTAGTGATTCTGTGAGTCAATGCAAGAGTGATGCATGCCATGAGGAGACATTGATTTCTCAGCTTCTCAACAAAAAACTGTCAAACCAGGTCCTGCCTGTCAAGTCAGATTTATTCAAGGTCTGCACAATCCTGGAGAAGGCTGAAGCTGAAGGTAGGGCTCGATGTAGTTCATTGACATTGAGACATGGGGATATTTTTGTCATTTCTGACAGAAGCCAAATTTGAGTGAAGACCACAACAAAGTCTGTAGCTTTGTATGACTCGTGTACCTACACTCAGCCCAGGGTGCAGCCTTCAGGAGTCTAGTTCAGCTTGTGTTTGATTTATATTTTCATTTGGCATATGGTGGGGATCTCAAAACAACTCCCCAGTTCCTTCTCAAATCACTTCAATATTCTGCCAGAAAGCACATATAGGAGCTAAAATCAGATTGAATATAAAACAAAAAAGTCATGATTTTATGATTAAATTTATCATCCCAAGGGCTGGGTTTAGATGAAGCTAGAAATCTTAAAGGCAGTGAATTGTGGGAGTCTTGCTTGGGAGAGCTCAAATTTTTCTGTTCTAAAACTCTTATCTGGTGAAATTTGTGTTCCTCACTTGACTGTTCTTGTTTCTATCTGCAGCTCTAATATGAGCAAGTTTTGCTTTTTGTTGAGACCATCAATATCACTTTCATTTTTTTCTCCCCATGTAAGCCCTTGCCATTTTTTTAATTTCTTTTTCACATACACATTTCATTCTTTTGAATTTACTTGGATCAGTCAGCATTTGATAAATGTCCTGTCAGCATCATTGTGTCCACACTCCTACAGTTTTATGTTGCAATTTGCTCAGCCCTTCCAAAGCAGAATCCCAGATCACAGAATCACAGAATGTGCCCAGCTGGAAAGGACCCACAAGGACCATCGAGCCCATTCTCGGCCCTGCAGAGACTCATCCCCAAGAGTCTCTGGGGTCTCAAGGTGGTCTGAAAGGATCATCCCTGGGCCTGAAAGGATCATCCAAGTGCTTCTTGAACTGTCAGGGCTGGTCTGTGACCACTGCCCTGGGCCATGAAGGTGCAGTGACTGGAGTAGGGAAACCTTTGTCCAAAGAGGTTCTGGACTCTTGTGACACAGTTAAAGCATCTGGTGAGTCCTTCCCCATCTTCCCACTTCGTTTGAAAACCTGTGTTTGTGTTGCTGATTTCTAAAAGTCTCAGTCAAAGGTTGGATTATCAGTCAAAGGTTTGACTCTGTGATCTTTGAGGTCTTTTCCAACCTTAATGATTCTATTATTCTATAATTTTATGAAATGGCCTTCTTTGTATTTCCTTTTGTGTGTTTCTGCTGAAAATTAAATGAGTTGCTGCAATGTCCGTGAATCAGTAAATCAATTTTCAATGGATTCAGTATACACTTCTCCTGCTAAATGATGTTTTGCAATAGTCAGAAGATACTTTTCCTGCATGGTCCATTCTATATGAGCTCTTCAGATCTGCTCCTTCCCTTCTGTACACCAGCACAAATTAGGGATTACCACTGTGAATTTACACCTACCTAAGCCTTAGAAGAGAAAAGAATCAGTCCAGGCAGTTTTATTTGAAGGCCATCACTGTGTTTATATTCAAATAACATCTTTGTCACTTAGTACACTTATTTAATAAAACTATTAGACTTGGTGAATAATTAATTACAAAAGCTGTTTTGCTCTGGTATTGATTAGAAGCTGTCCTTCTGAAGGTTTGGATTTGCCCTCTCAGAATTAGTATACACTTTCTAACAATAAATACAAGATGTAGCTATAGATATTTAACTACCTAAGCAGGTAATTTGAACTCCTCAAGTATTTATCTATGACTCAAAAACTGTTACATTTTCACCATCTTTCAGTCACTATCAAACAATTACCTATAGTTTTTTTTCCCCAGTCACAATATTCTCCTGTATGAGGATGGTCATGCTGTGGTTGCTGATTTTGGAGGTAAGGAGCTTTTATGAAACATTTATAAATTAACCCCAAATTCTCTAAAACTAAACATGTGCTGGCTGAGAGGATCCTGCAGCATTGCACTTAATGCAGGGCTTTCATATAACAAGATGTGTGTCTCTATTGGCCTGATAGTAACTATTTTTCTTGTTCTGTTTCAGAATCTCGGTTTCTGCAATCCCTGGATGAAGACAACATGACAAAACAACCTGGGGTTTGTTTCTTGTTTTGTTCCACATAATTAATATCAAATATATGAAATCTGCAACAGCAAATAATTACTTATAAGGTTGCCTTGGGAGCTCTATTGTCCCGTTTCCTTTCCAAAGTGTCATTTTTAGTCCACCCTCCCCCACTAACACATTTGTTGGCAGGTGATTCCTTTTCCTAACAGGGAATCAGTTCCTCGACACCGATTCCCTTATTTCACAGCTCTTTTCTCCATGACAGCCTGTTGCTCACAGTCAGAGTTACAAGACAGTCGTTGTTTTGAGTCCACACATGCCCTGTGTGTCACTCCATGACCAGGAATGTTGACGTCATCCTAACTACTAATGTGGGATGGGGTGGGATGAGTAATACCACACCAGGGCTCTGCAATCAGCACTTTTAACACCCTGTAGTGGCACTCCCTGTGTGAGGAATGAGGGCTCCTGCTCAGCCCCAGGTCCTGCCAGGCCTTGGTGCCATCCCTCTGAGAAGGACCAACTTAGGAGGACTGTCCTGCCCTGTAAAGGATGCAGAGTAAGGAACCAAGGCACAGGGAATCTGAAAAATCACCCCAAACCCATCACCCCAGGGAGAGGCCAGTTCCTTGTGAAGCAGCTTCAAAACTGGGGGTCTGCAGGGAGCAGTGGGACCCCAGGAGAGCAGCCCAGTGCAGCTGCCATCCGCTTTCACTTCTCCCAGCTGGAGCAACCGTTAATTCCTATTATATGGCATATATGGCATTATTTGTGTATATATCTGACCTTATGATGTGGTTTCCAGGCCTGGGGGCCAGAGTGGTTCTGCTTGCATTCCCACGCTACTCTCATGTTTAAGTTCTGCTCAGCCTGGCTCTGTGGGGCTGACACAGTACCAAGCCAGGGCAGTCAGGGATCATGTGCAGTAACACACTGACCAGATTTTGCAAGCCAGGTGAAAATTTCTCCTGGCAAATTTCCAGGTATTTTATGGAGTGATGGAGGTAGGAATAAAGAAACCAAAGGAAAGCAAACATACAGAGACAGGGCTAGATGCATGTGTGAAGAAGCAAACAGTGCTGATGTGTGGCTGCTGTTCCCTGGTGCACAGAACCTGCGCTGGATGGCCCCCGAGGTGTTCACCCAGTGCACCAGGTACACCATCAAAGCTGACGTCTTCAGCTACGCCCTGTGCCTCTGGGAGCTGCTGACAGGGGAAATTCCATTTGCTCACCTGAAGCCAGGTAAAATGCTCCATGAATTGGTATTTTAAATTTCTCTGAACTAGAGAAGTAGCTACACTGTGTAATTTTAACCAATAGTTTACTGAAGTGTGTTAATAAGTGCTAAGATACTGCATTTGGTGAAGAGCACAGAACTATCCCATTAAAATCATGTATATTACTCACTGCAGATCTACATAACCTACAATTCCTTATCCAGGTCTAGGATTAGGAACCAGTCACTCTGACTGCAGGCTGTTTTGTCTCCCCCATGGGTTTTGGGATTGCAAAGCCATACCTCAGTACTTGTCCTCATGCACCTCAAGAGAGCAACCACAAACTATGGGGGTTATCAACAGCAGAGTGACTTTTCCAGGGCTGCCTTTGGCACAGCAGAGATTCTGACCTCTGGATTAGAGGTCCTGAGTGCTGCAGGACATGGTCAGAGCCAGCCTGGGTAAGGAGGGAGGGCTCAGCCCCCTGTGCCAGTGAGCCCCCCACTGCTGTCTGTGCTGTGGCTGCAGGTGGGTCTGAGCCCATGGGGGTGGGCAGCTCACTCTGCTCTCAGTCTGACTGGAAACGCCTCCTTTAACCCCCCCGCCTTTCCCCGCTGGTTGGGTGGCTCAGTGTGCTGTGCCTGCCAGGTGTCCCAGCAGTGGGCAGGTGTGTTCCTGGGGTCTGTGTGAGTGCAGGCACTAACGGGTCTCTGTGGCTGTCCCCTGCAGCGGCGGCGGCAGCAGACATGGCCTATCACCACATCCGCCCACCCATCGGCTACTCCATCCCCAAGCCCATCTCGACCCTGCTGATGAGGGGCTGGAACGCCTGTCCTGAGGTGAGTGCCCCTGGCAGCAGAAAACAGGTATGTCTACTCTGGCTGACCCTCCCCAAAATCCCAGTTTCCATGGGAAGGGTCACTGCAGAAAGCCCCCAGACAGAAAATAGGGTGTGTCAGGAAATACAAGGGAGTTGGTGAATTGAGAAGGAACATAAATTGACATTTAGCCATTCAATGAAACCTAATTAATCATGTAGCTATGATTATGACTTATTACAGTGTGAGTAGAAAACTCCTGCCCTCAGACTTTCATAAGTAATTGCTAAGGACAGCATGTAACACACATTCAGGTTAAATTTATTAATAAGATGTTATAATAAAGTGTTGACTTAAACAAGCACTGAGAGGGATGCAGTCCCTGTGTCTTGTTAGCATTCCTGCAGCCCACTTAGGCCCAATAAGGAGAAACTATCTTTTCAGAGTCACAGTGCACTTTCCTACTCACCAGTGATGCTTCAATATCACTTCATCTTGCCAACATTTTAGAGCTTCATGAGAGAATTATAAAGAAATTGATAATTGATAGTACAATCAGCCCACGGATGGCCAGAACTTTGCACAAGATGTGAGCAAAAACTTGTTATCATTCTCTTTATTAAAGGTGTTTTACTTCTGTTCTTTATTAAGCTTTTCTTCATGGATGGCAGGGCTGCTGGGAGGGCAGCAGGGCTTTGGCCCAAAGCTCTTAAATCAAGCCTGCCCCTTGCAGGTGGTTCAGGACAATGTGGTGATGGGAATGAGGAGCTTATTTAGCAGTTATGTCCTTAAGGTATTCCCAGCCCTCCACTGTCCAACAGTGCTATAGGTACTGCTCCAGTCACACCTGAGCTTCCCAGGAAGGCTGAGCTGTGAGCTTGGACAGGGCATGGATAGGCTACTTGTCACTCCCTGCACTTGCTCAATCCTGTCCCGAGTGTGGCCTCCACAAACCCCTATGCCACATGAAGCACTCAGAGATGGACACACTTCTCCAGGAATGGGCTGGGCCGGCAGTGGCAGCAGCTGCAGGGGGTGCAGCTGCAGGACAAGGGGAGGAGGAGGACAGCCACACAGGCAGGTTGGTCAGGAGCTTGTCTGCTGCTTGTCACTGCTGTTGCTTTGTCCAAAGTCCTGTTCATGGGCAAAGAGGAAGCCAACCTAAAAAGCAGAGCCAAGAATTTATGAATAGTATCTTTGTAATCCAAACAGACTGACAGCAATGCCATGAAATTCAGAGAAATCCCATCCTAGTGTGTCAATCTGTTCACAGCAGATCTGCCCCCATCCATTTTTAACCCAGCTCTGCTTTTCCTGTTGTGTTCCCAGGGGAGACCAGAGTTTTCAGAAGTCGTTGCAAAGTTAGAGGAGTGTCTGTGCAATATTGAGGTGAGGACCTGGTTCCCAGTGTGGGGGTCTGTGTGCGTACCAGCAGATGGGAGGACGAGTGGGGACAGGGACAGTGCCAGCAGCTGAGGACAGCAGTGGCTTTGGAGCTGCTGGAAAAGTTCAGGGAAAAGCGGAGGACAACTTATGGGAAAGATGAGGAAGGACTTGTAAATATGCAATAACAGTACCGGTGTTGTTTTTTTTTAACCCAGTTAATGTCTCCAGCCTCCAGCAACAGCAGCGGGTCCCTGTCCCCCTCGTCCTCCTCGGACTGCCTGGTGGCCCGGGGCGGGCCCAGCCGCAGCCACGTCGCCGCCCTGCGCAGTCGCTTCGAACTGGAATATGCCCTGAACGCTCGAGCCTATGCTGTCTGGTCACAGGGGTGAGTAAAAGCTGCTCAGGGAGGGAGAGAGGCTCTGAAAGGCTCAGACTGAGCTGACTGAAGGAAGGAAGCTGTGCTGCTGGGAGGTGGCGTGGCAGGACCAGGAGAGGGCTCTGCTGGACCTGTGCTGTCACCTGTGCCCATTACCGACATCAGGGACAAACCTGTCAGCAGGACAGTGGGATTGGTCCGTGACTGGAAAATAATTCCACAGTCTTTCTCCCCAGAGAAACTTATTTGCAGGAACCTTTTAGCAGTGATGCATAAAATACATGGCAATGACCCTGGACTGATGCCTGGAATTGCTTCCACGATGGCAATGCAGAGATAGTTGTGAAGTCCCAAAAGGGGTATTTGAGGGCAATTACTTTGGGAAGGGTAACTGAGCGTCAGTGTGCCTGTGGGTCCTGGTCTTGCTTCACGACTATTTCTTCTTTTTGTTCACTGAACTGCTGTGGCTGGACCTCACACTGATGTCTTGTGGTACTGTCCTTTCCTCCCACTTTGGAGAAAAAGCTCCTGTAGTTTTCATCAGTCTTACCTAAACTGACACCTCCTGTTTAATTTGCAGCACTGGACAACCCCCTTCTCAGGGCCTGTCCCTGGATGACATGAGAAGGAACTTCCAGTACCCACCTGTCGACAAAAATGGTGAGTTAAGGCAGAGGGCTCCTCTGGGGACATGCAGAGGGATCTTCCAAGGACATGCAGGGGGCTCCTCTGGGGACAGGCAGGGGGATCTTCCAAGGACATGCAGGGGGCTCCTCTGGGGACAGGCAGGGGGATCTTCCAAGGACATTCAGGGTGCTCCTCTGGGGACAGGCAGAGGGCTCCTCTGGCAGGGGGCTCCTCTGGGGACATGCAGGGGGCTCCTCTGGGGACATGCAGGGGGCTCCTCTGGGGACAGGCAGGGGGCTCCTCTGCCACAACAGATTGTTCTGCTGCCCTTGGCACTGCAGGGAGGGGGACGGGAGCGCTGCTGCTGTGCCAAGCCATAGGTGACCCTCTCTCTGCACCCTGCAGGGTACGTGTCAGATCCCTTGAGCACCATGAGGTTCCACTCCTGCAGCAGCAGTGGCAGCTTTGAGGAGAGCAGCTGAGGGAGGGACTCCGCCTGCCGCCAGCCTGGCCTTTGACCCGCAGCTCTCGCTGCACCACCAAACCCCAAGAGTCACACCAAGATCCCTGAACAGCTTTAGTGTTAATGGCAAATATCCCTGTGCTGATTCTGCTTTAGCATCCCCCTCTGCTGACATGCCCAAGGGCTGAGTTTTGGTGGTGTGCTGCTGTTCTGTAACATGGGAATGCCCACAAGGAATGCTGCACTTTCATCTTGGGCACTGATACCATGATGAGATGAAAGTAAAGAGACATCAGTTATATTTCAGAGCTCTGAGGCAGGTTGCTCTCAGCTTGGACAGCCCTGAGGCAGGGGACTGTCAGCCCACCTGGCTGGGAGGTGCCTGGGAGGCACCAGCCCCATCCCCATCCAGACGAAGAGCAGTCTGTCACCCTCACCTTCATCCACCCACCATGGGAGCTTGGTTCTTCCTGCTCCCAGCTTCAGAACCAGACCTGGTCTGGAGTTCCCTACAGCCCCAGACACATCCCATGTCCCATTCTCCATTCCATAGGTTGGCCCAGCTCCCCAGCACAGCAGCCCTGGCCACAGTTTGTCAGGACTCTGACCCTTGGGTGCTCTCCTGCACGCTCAGAATATGGATGTATCTGGGTGCCCACCTTCCCTGCATCCTCCAGACATCCATGTTTTCTTATCCACTTGGCTTGGTTTGAAGGATTGTTGTTCCCGAAGAGTAGGAGCTTTTGTTCAGTTGTTTGCTTACAAAAAGCAACACAGGAACCCCCAAACAAACTTTAAACCAGAAGGAACTTGTGTAAAATTGTGTCATAAAGATGATAACATTAACACAGTTAAAAGTGGCGTTCTTGACTTGAAGCAAATCCGTGTCAGGGTGCCATTGCAACAGGCACCCAGTGCCACAAATGAGCCCTGCAGCAGCAACTGAGCATGGAGGATTAAAAAAGAGAACAGAGGCAGGGCAGGAGAAATGGAACTATTCCTCTAGAAGGAATTATAGAGTTAATTGTGCTGTTATTTGCTGGAGTCTTTTCAAAATTAGCCAACTCTATTTGTAATCCTGTGTAGATGCCAAAGCAGAGGTGCCTCTCTGGCTGAGTGGGAGTCAGAACTCACCATGCTGGGCAGGGCTCTGTGGCTGTTACTGAGGATTTGTGTTCCTACAAGCATGACCTCTGAAGCAGGCCTGTGATGAAGCCTTGAGTGGTGAGACAGACCTGAGCTGTGACTGCATGGTGGCCTCTGCTGATACTCCTCTGCCATGCCTGCCGTTAATTCCACAGTTCTGAAGCAATAAAAATGGGGAAAATTGCACTTAGCAAGGCTTCGAGGTGGGTTTTCATTTGTTTTGTTTCACTTTCTGAAAAGTTGAATGGGGAAGAAGAAAAAGCAGAGCCGTAAGTGCAGCTCTGTTAAAGCTCTCTCTCATCCACCAGCCCCTGGTACCAGTCAGTGGTTCCCTCTGCTCTGCTGGGCTCGTGTGCCAGGTGCAGTTCCATTTACACCAGCAGCTGCTGGGATAATGAAATGTCAGGATAAACACACAGCAAAGCCTGGGATGGGGCTCACAAGGGGGCTTGCCAGCCCCTGTCTGCAACCTTCCCAGCCCTTGTAAGAACTTGGGATATTTCCATGGTGAGGGTTGGAACAAGAGGAGCTTTAAAGGTCCCTCACAGCAAAACAACATCCAGATTTGACTGCAACTGGAGGAAATTTGCTGTTCTTTCCAGAAGGACAAGCAAGGTTAGCAGTTGGCATTCTGTGAGGGAAGAGGTGCAGAGCAGAAGGGAGAAGGTGTGACTGGGATGCTAATGAAAATTCCCTACCTGACCCTAATTGGCCAGATGTTCCATAGGGTAGAGCCACAGAAGCACAAGCTGATGAAGAAGACTGAAACGGCACGATTAGGTCTCATTCCTTGATGTTCACACCAGCCAGAAACACCAACAGGGCAGAAAGGATCCACTGTCATATCTGAAAACTCAGTTCCAGCTCTAAGTGTCTTAATTTTTTTCTTACAAATATCTCTGTACTCTGCCTTTTTCCCTTGCATAAAGCAACCACACAGTCACTCTGCATTTAGTGACTCAGCAACTGGGCCTAAAAACCAGAAAACTAAACTGGGTGAGAGAACTAAAAATGGAGTAAGGGAGCAGATTTCATGTGCACTAATACCTCAGTGTACTCACTGATACCTGAGCTGCTGGTGTCATCTCTGAGCACCTCCTCAGAACATAATACATGGAAACAATACCAGAAAGCAAAACTTTTGTAGTTTAAAAAGCTCTTTGCAAAGTCAATTGCTTGCAAATAATTTTACTGGCAATTAAAATTACTGGCTCCTTGAAGAGAACAATGTCTTAGTTAATTGGTCTCTATAGAAGAAACATCAGGCTTAGGGGAAAAGCATGTTTCATAGGAATGATCAGTTAGTAATACAAACAAAAATTCTGAAAAATGTAAATTACTGAGTAGAACATGCGCCAAAGCTGTTTGTGGGAGTGCAAGTAGTCTGTGCTGTTCCCAGAGAAGCCTGAGGAACCCAACACTCCAAAATATTTACCAAGTATGAGACAGTCTGAGGATTCTTACCCTCCTTTAGAGATCTGCCAGTGCCTGGCAGCTGTAGTGGTATTTGAAATGGTTTAACGTGTCAACAATAGACGATCTAGATGAAAATAATTAAAATAGTAAGGTGTCCAACCAGACAAGGGTTTGGACTGCAGGCAGGAGTGAACCCAGCATTTCTGCAGCACCTGTCCACTGGCACGGCACAGCATGGCACAGCACAGCACAGGGCAGGGCAACCAGCACGCCACAGCACAGGACAGCCAGCACAGCATGGCACAGCACAGCCAGCATGGCCCAGGACAGCCAGCACGGCACGGCACAGGGCAGGGCAGCCAGCACGGCACGGCACAGGGCAGGGCAGCCAGCATGGCACAGCACAGCCATCATGGCACAGGCCAGCACAGGACAGCCTGCATGGCACAGCACAGCCAGCACAGCACAGCCAGGCTGCCCTGGCACAGCCCTGCCAGGCAGGCAGAGGGGTTGGTCATGCTTGGTTTGTATGGCTGAACCCCAAAACCTGTCAGGCAATTCCCAGCGAGGAAACTCACCTTGCAGCCCTTGTTTGAGACAGACAGATGTGGCGCCCACACGGTGCTGCCCAGCTGGTGCTGCCCACCACCAGCATTCCAGGCACTGTCTGCGAGCCACCATCCCACATGCCAGGGTTTGGTGCCCAGTTCCAGGAGCTGGACTTCAAAACCTTCCCACACTGTGTCCACATTGCACAGCTGGCATGTGTTTGAACTGGTGAAATGCATCTCTCTTCAGCCTCTGGGATATCACCAGGTTCCAGCCGTGCAAGACACATCTGAGGCACAACCATCAGCAGCCAGTGACAGACAGCTGAGGACACCTGACAGTTCAGGGAGTTCCAAAAGCCTTCCTGATGAGCCAAGAATGAGTTTTGCCAGTGGTAACACTGTTGGATAGTTTTCTTTCCTCACATATGCTCACTTTACTAATTAGTCTTTTTTTTAGTGCTGCACATCTTGTTTTTCTCTCAGTGCCACCTACAGTTCATTCTGAAGTTGATTACTAATTAGCACTGGATAGGAGAGCAGAAAGGACCAAGGGAAACACTTCCAAACCTACACAATTGTCCATTTCCATGGTTTTGCTTATTACCAAATTTCTGCCTGCTCAGATGCCAGGGACACTAATGTTTTGAAAGTCCACATCCATGTTCCTAGCCACAGGATTCCTTCCCCCAGTTGTTACAACCACATGCACAAGTGCCATTTGTAAATATTTCAAGAATGTTAAATAATGAACTGTCAGCATTGCAGTTCCTTACAATCACACTGCCCTGTTCACCAGGGCCTTCTCTGATGCCCTGGGTCTCCTGTAGCCCTAGAGGGGCTTCCAGGGAATTCTGGCTAAGGCAAATCCCTGCATCCCCACCTGTCTTTGTTCACCTGCAACCCTTGAATTGCCACTCGTGTGTCCAAACACTCAGGTGCAGCTGTGCCCACAGCCCTGCATGAGCTTTGTGGGGGTACTTGCCCAAGGCAGCTTTAGCAGCACAAACACTCAGCCCAGCATCAGTCAGTCCTTTGGCACACAGACAGACACCACAGCCCAGGCCCTGCTGCACTGGCAGGGGTTATTCCTCCAGTTAAACCATTTGCAAAAATTGAAGGAGCTGCACAGACTGTTACAGGTGTTTAATAGACCCAAGTGAACATGCAGGTCTGGGTACGTACACAAAAACCACAATCCCCTGAGAAGGTCCTGAGCACAAACGTGCACAGACTGAACATACAAATGCAACTGCCTCTAGTACATGAGGGAACACACAGCAACCGCTTGGTCACACTGGAGTTTCCACTCTCATGCATATTGATCTGAAGTGACTCACAGCACCAATCCACTCAAAATCCTGCTCATTTCAACCTCATTTCCCTACTTAAAAATGCAGTTGCAGTCCCCACTGTGTGGGGCTGAGTCTCCTGCACCCACTCTGCAGTGCCTAGAGTCTGCTGCATACCCAGCCCCAGATGCCCAGCTCAGGAGGGTCTCAGAGGGCCCGTTGAGGTGCAGGAGAGCTGAGAGGAGCCTCAGGCAGCACAGAAGGGCAGCCACAGCCAGGCGGAGACAGCTCTACATTGGCTACCCTGCTGCAGCCTCAGCCCAGGCTTTGTGGGCCAGGGAGTCACTCCTGACTGAGACCAGAAAAAGCAAAAGACCAGGCTTCATTGATTTACAAATACTTCTTAGAATTGTTCTGATTTAACAGCTTTCAACATTTCAAAGTGCCAAGAATGCCCTGAAGTGTGGCCAGCAGCAAGTGTGGATGACCCCCAGCACACAGGAAACTGTGAATGCAGGAGGGGTTCCCTCCCACCCCATGTGAGGCTTCCTTCCCCCCGATCCTGCCACTCCACACCTCTGCTGAACACCTGTGGATGCTCTTAGCAGAATCAGCCCAGT
Organism: Myrmophylax atrothorax; assembly: GCA_026770055.1. NCBI lineage: Eukaryota > Metazoa > Chordata > Aves > Passeriformes > Thamnophilidae > Myrmophylax > Myrmophylax atrothorax. The sequence goes on from JAOXXN010000120.1 coordinate 30,642,138, forward strand.
GACATGCACAAGTGCCCCATGTCACAGGAGTGAGGACACAGCCCAACTGACAAGAGGCTGCAGCTCAGAAAGGCAAAGACACCCCAAAAAATGACAGATACACTCAGATATGGGCAACCTGTACAGACACACACAGCACATCTGCCTTCAGCTTCCTGCCTGCCTGCAGGAGCAAGTGATGCATGGGGGAGGAGGGGAAGTTCAGCCAGTTCCTCTGTTTTTTGGGAAAAACAAGCATGACAGCTGTGGAACAATTCTTGTGATTGCTGTCTTCATCATTCTGAAGGAGTACTGTTTCCTCGGCTGGCAAACACAGGCCTGTTTCAGTTGTCTGCTGCACACTGAGGAGCTGCTACGGTGAAATGTGACAGGTGGCTGTGGCTTTCACGGAGTAAACAGAGGAGTGACATCCCAGCTGGCACAAACCCGCAGCTAGTTGTGTGAACGTTGCAGGACACGGTACTGAGGAGCTGTTGAAAAAGCTCAGAGCAGAGTCTCTTCCTCATCCTGGGGCTGTTCTGCAGATACGATGACTGGGTCTGAGTTTGCACTATCCTAAAGAACAATGAGCAAATGTTACAGAAAATATTGTGAACTTGGAGCTACTGATGTACTGCTGTGACATCTCCTACAAGCAGAGGCCAGTGCACCAGCAAAGCCGAGTGCTGATGCTGATGTAGTGCTGCAGAGCCCACGGTGCTGCCAGGGCTCACCCAGTGCCACAGAGCTGCGGCAAGGTGGGTGAGGGCAGCTGCTCGGCACGGCCGGAGGGGAGAGAGGGCAGAGGGGCTGCGAGAATTAGTGCCACAGCAAAGGGATTTGCACGGAATTTTGGGAACAGGAAACAACGCAGACAGCCAGCACCCAAAAGGATTTATCATCCGTTGTCCCAGCTACCAGAGCAGACACTTAAGCAATGGATAAGGAATGGGCCTCTGCCAGGGTTCAAGCCTGTGGGAGTGACAGACCACGCAGGACTCACCTGACAGGGACTGCGGCTCTCCTCGCCCACGTCGGCGGCTCCCGGGCTCCCTCCGAGGGGACCGTCCTTGCCCTGCTGCCCGGCCCCAGCAGCGCTCCCTGCGCTCGCCGAGACACCCACTACCTCGCTCTCTGTCGTGTTTTCACGAGGACCCGACTGTTCTCCCTCTGCTTTCACTGCCGTCTGCTCCGTCCTCTCCTGCCGCCCGTCCTTGCCTGCCCGCTGTGTCGGGGTGCCCGGGCACAGCCCCTCGCCCCCTGCAGCCCCTGTCCCGCTCGGCTCCGCTCCCCCATGCCCACGGGCAGGGGTGCTTTCTGCAGTGGGCTGCTCCCCAAGGGACATGGCTCCTCCGTGCCGTGGGGACACTGTGCCCCACTCCCGCTCTGCCTCGGCCCGTGCCAGCGCCGGCCCCCTCCCCTCGCCCCCCAGCGCTGCCTCCTGGCTCAGTCCTCGCCCACCGACCCCAGCTCCATCGGCCACTCCTACCCTGTTCCTCCCAGGCTCCGGGGCTGCCCCCCTTCCTTCGGCTGCCACCCCCTCTGCCGCTGCCGTCCCTATCCCGCCCTGTGCCCCCAGAACTGCCACTGTCATCCTCTCCTGTGCCACTGCCCCTGTGCCCGCCCCGCCCGGTCCCTGGGCCAGAGCCCCTTGCCCCTCCGGGCCGCCCCGCACGGCGATGGCCACCAGCCCCGGCTCCCCCGCCCGGGCCGTGCCCAGCGCCGGGGCCGCCGCCTCGCCCACCGCCCCCTCCCCGGAGGGGCTCCCCTTCCCTCTCTGTTCTCCGCACCTCAGCCCCCCCTCCATCCCGGTTGCCGCCTCCCTGGGACCTGTCGCTCCACCTGCGGCTTCCTCTCCACCTCCTGCCCCTTGTGGGGCCGCCTCTGCAGACCCTCCTGCCGCCCCCCCGTTGGCTTTTCCTGCCACCGCTCTTTGTGTCTCTGCTTTGCTGCCCATGGACGGATCTCCACTCCGAAGTGTTTCTGCTGCGCCATCCTCCTCCTGCACTGCCGGGGTCTCCTCCACCTGATACGACCCTTCACTGACGGGATCCTCCCCAGCAGCCCCCAGTGCCCCTAACCCCGTCACTCATTCCCGCATAGGACCCTTGCCAGGCTCCCCTGGCACTTCCACTATGTCCTTTGCTCCCCGGAGAGCGTTCCCTCCCACAGTCCATACCTGGCCACGTTCAGACGCTGCTGTTCCTGCGGCAGCTTTCCCAATCTCTATCTGCTCTTCCCCTGACTCCTTCAGCTGGGAAAACTCATTCGGCTTTACAAACCCTTCTACTCCAGGCACTGCTTCTCCCGTTTCGATATCTCCTAATACCTCCAGGAGAGCCCCAGTCTGCCCTACAGCCTCCTCCCCTTCAGAACTGTCTTCCTCTACAGCCTCTTCTCCGTCAGCGCCAACAACCCCGACAATCCCTTCTCCTGCCAGGTCGGCATCCTCCACAGCCTCCTCTCCCTCTGCCACGGCATCCACCCCAGCGCCCTTCCCTGCAGACCCTCCCTCCCGCAGGGACTCGCCTGTCTCAGACACTGCCTCACCCACCTCGTCCTCTGCCTGCAGCCCTGCCGCTCCCTCGGGGCCTTTCTCTGCAGCCTCCTCCTCCTCCTCTGTGACCCTCACGGCCCCCTCCTGCCCCTCGGACACAGCCCTGTCTGCCTCTGGGCCCGGCAGTGCCCCAGCTGGCCCCTCTCCCCCCGGTGCCGGCTCTCTCAGGGCTACCTTGCTCTCTGTCGCCTCCACCAGCCCCTCCTGTTCCCCAGGTGACACCTCTGTGCTCGATTCCACTCTGTCCCATGTCCCCTCTCCTTTCAGATGTTCCTCTGCCACCGTGCCTTCCTCAGGTGTGGATTCCTCCAGTTCAGCCCCCGTGCCTGCCTGCAACAGCAAATCTCTCGCCCGCGCTGCTTCTCGGGGCTCTTCGCTGCCCACACCTCGTCCCGCGGTAGCGCCGTCCTGCTCCGGGGCTTGGCTCTGCCCGACCACCTGCCCTTCTCGCACTTCTTTTCCTGCTGCCTCCTGCACATCAAGGCTTCTCCTCCCTTCTGCCGAGGAACTTCCATCTGGTGCTATTAGGGAATAATCAAACATTGGCTTTACTCAGCACAGTGTCAGTGTTACATGTTTTACAGGCTTAGTGTCAAAGATGCCATCTCTGCCAAGCAATGAGGGACATCAGCATGGGGGCCAGTAGAAAACTTGTTCTCCTTCTTCTCACCACATCCCTGGGTTCTGACTGCATCTCTAGTGCTGGTTTCCTGGCAACTGGCACAACAAATTTAAGAAAAAAAGTTGATGCAAGGCCAGCTTTCCCGTTTGCCAGTCCTGCCCGCCCTGCCTGCTGTGCCTCCCTCCCTTCCTGCCTGAAGGGAGCTCAGGTGTGGGTATGAAACACCTGTAAGCTTGACAGTGACACTCAGGAAGTCAGAAATTGGTGGTAAATTGCTCTTGTAGAATATGCACACACAGGAGGAAGAACACTCAGCTGTTCATATTAAATGAGTAATTGCTTCCTGTGGATTCTTTAATTACACTGGGGAATAACATAGGTTTGATTCCTGCCCCTGGGAACCAAAATGTTTCCTGAAGAGGCCCCACTCTACCTGGAAGCACAGGGAACCTCAGTATGTTCATGCTTTCCATGGCTATTTTCCTGAATCACAGCCAGTTTTTCATGGCCTGGGTTCTTTGACTAGAACCATTTAACTGCCAAAAAAGCATTAATTATACATGACTACAGAAACCAACAGGTCATCACTGAATTTTATACAAGTCAGGAAAGAAAAAAGCACAAGGAGGGTTTAATAGCCAAAGGAAAGGGCGAACACTTCTGTAAAAAGACTTCAGATGAGTAAGATCTAATCCTTGTCCCTGACTGTCGGTCAACCTCACCTCCACTGGCATCATGCCCCGTGCTTGCTGTGTTCTCTGTTTCCTCACTGGCATGGCAATCACCAGGTTCAGGATCAGAATTCACACGATGATAATTTCCAGTTACCTTTGCCATTTCCTGCTGGACTGGTTTGCAATCTTCAAAAACTATCACAAAGAAAATAGGAAGCAAGAAAGAGAAACCGTTAAAGAGTAAAGGGATTAGAAGCCATCCAGCCATCTCAGCTTGGTTTAAAATAGTTTAAAAATTTATGTTTGGACAAAGCCTTACACTGGAAACAGTAGCAGAAAAACACCAAGCCAAGGGTATGTTCTGAGTGGTTACTGGGCTCACAGTAGCACAGAGTGTTTCAGCAGCCTCTGCAAACAGTCCAGCAACATCATGTGCTGCACCATGACTGAGAACAGAGTGACACACACCAGGCACTCAGAGCTATGCAAAGGGCTGTACTCACCAACTCCTTCCTCACTCTGAGGAGACTCTTTGTTGCCATCCTCCACATTCAATATCCTGCTTTCCCAAGGCACTGGAAGATGTTGGTCCTCATCATCCATGTTACTTTCTCCTGACCCAGCCTGTTTGAGTTCCCCATTAACCTCAGGACTTTGATGCTGCATTGCCATTATATTTTCATTAAAAAATCCAGTATCTTCCCTTGCTGTTAGGTCTTCTGGCTTTGCCTTTCTTGCTTCATCTATTCCTTTCTTTTCCAGTGCAGAAGTCTCCCAATTTTCCTCCATTCTGAGCAGTTTATTCTCCCCATTCCTATTTCCATACTGTGCATGTGCTGTGTTATCAGATGCCCTTTTGATATCACACTCCTCTTTACCATTGTCTTTCATCATTTCAGAATGAGAGTCACCCTCAGTGCTGCATTGAGTGCTGAAGGATGAGAAAGAGTCCACAGGTCTCCTCTCTGGAAACAGCAAACAGCACTTTGGTTCAGTATTTGTCACTAAACATCTGCATTCACTGGGCACTCACAAAGGACAGAATTTCATCCAATAGCAATCTCTGAATTGCACCATCTGAGGATATCATGACAAAATTCTAGTAAGTGTAACTAGAAGAACATTGCCCAGATGTATCGATGATTAAATCCATTTAACATTTTTGGGATGAGTTTCTGATAGTGGAAATTAACCAGATCATCAATCAGACAGAAATATACCTCCAAAAGCACCTCTAAGTAATTACTCAGAAAGGGTTTAGCACAGCATCTTGAGCTCTGTTTGATAAAAGACTTCAACCATAGCAACAATCCTTCGGTGCACTCCTGTTAACTCACTGAATATTAGCAAGATCTCCAAAACCATATGTAAACTATTCTGGTCAAACTGTTGTGCCAAGAAACCTTACAGCCACAGTTTAAAGATTCTCCCTCAGGATACCACTCCTCTACCATGAGAAAATCCAAGGGAGTTCCTCTCTAGACCTTTGCCCTCAGACAATGTAATGGTTTCTGAATCTCTGGCACAGCCAGATACATTAGGGTCATACTCAGGGCCATTAAAGACAGCACTCCTAAACTTCAGGATGGTCTGTCAGGTTTCCTGGGACCCCTCAGAAGGTGAAAGGGGTCACAGCTTCTTAGGGGTGAGTCCTGCTGACATGGGGGCTACCCTGCCAACCTGCTGCCTGGCTCCATCTCCATTGCAGCACCTAAAGAGCTCAGCAAAAGCCCACCCTCCCACTGTCAGAGGCTGCCTGTGGTTCAGTGGCAGGTGTAGAACTAATAACAAAAAACAGCTGTCTTTTATCTTGTCAGTAGGAATGGCATGGGTTTCCCTGTGCAGACCCACCATTCACACTGGACACACACACTGTAAAACATGCATCAGGTCAGCTTCTCTAAGCCTCATTACGAACAAAACTAACCTTGCTGATTACTCTCAGAGTCCCTGTCAGAATATCCATCACTTTCATCTTTCTCACTGCCAGGTATGTGCAGTGCCTTTTTTCCACTCTCCTTTCCATAGTCTAAATTATGGTTTTTATCATCCAAGGATGACTCTGACATTCCATTTGTTTGATCAGCAGTCTGTCCCTCTTCATTAACTTCTTCATCTGCTTCAAAATCTTCATCATACTCTAAAATAGAAGAATTGTATGATGAGACAGGAAACAGAATTCACAACCAAAAAAGGTCTTTTTAAGCAGATGGAGGTTAACTTCATTAATCTCCTTTTGCCATTATATTTGCTCAGTCTTTTTAAAGCCATGAGAGAATCTAAGACCACAGATAGAAATTGTAACACCACATTATCATAAAAAAGCATCATGGTCTTCACAGAGGAGCAACAGTGCAGAAAAACTAGTGAATGATGCACCAAGTATGATTAATACATTAAACCAAAACCAAACAAAATCATTAGCCATGGAAAGGACTAAAAAAATCAAGAGCTGGGCAAACTTAGAAATTAAATGCAAGAGTCTCTTACTACAGGAGAAAAACTGGTTTTGATGAAAAAAATTACAAGCAATCAAAAAAACCAGAGGATGGATTGACATGGCTAAAAGGCAAAGAAGTGTCTTACAAACTCAATGAATTTAATTAAGCCCAGCCAAAGGGTGCTGCAGAGGCACTCTGTTGTAATACTGCTCTAAAGTGGTCCTTCAGGCCCAGAGAAAATCCCAGAATAAATGAAGCTTCCACAGAATTACCACTGTTACATCCACATGTCTGGATTTCAGTCGGGCACTCGCCTGACAAGCTGCAGCATCTGATAAATATCTTTGCTCGGCTCTGTAGATAAGGATGCATTGAGGAACTCTGCCCTTCCCTGCCAAGGCTGCACTATGCACATCCCAGGCACCAGCACAAGAGATGGCAGAGATTCTCACCTAAACTGCAGTCATTCCGCTGCTGTCAGGGGCTCCCTGTGCCCACAGCAGCGAGGGAACACACCTGCCCCGTGCAGGGGACTGTCACTGCTGCCGCACAGCTGTCCCTCGTGGCCATCAGTCCTCACCTCCTTTCTTTCCATCAGGGCTTTTAACATACTGAAGTGACAGAATGCCAAGGGCAGAAATGAAGAGTTCCTGATGCAGAACCAATTAGGCAAATAAACAATTACCCAGACAATGTCAACTAAGGGTATAAGGAGATGTATTTTCTGTATTAAAAATAAATTGATATTCCAATTGTAGTGTTGGCAGTGAAGCCTCCTTAGGTAACTGCCAGGAGGGCAGGAGGAAAAAGGTCTGATTAATCCCAAACACACATCTGGCAGCTGAGCAGTCACACCACAGAACTATGAAGGCAAAAGTAGAAATAGGAAGCAGGAATTAAAATCCCTTTCTAATGTGACTGCCTCTGAAGAAGACTATGATAAGGAGTGAGTGAAAGCAGATGCTTGACACCTCTTACATGGAAGAGAAGACCATCTTTCACTAGATCAGGTTGCCCCAAGCCCCCTGCAGCCTGGCCTTGGACACTGCCAGGGATGGGGCAGCCACAGCTTCTCTGGGCGGCCTGTGCCAGGGCCTCACGGTCCTTCCTTACTCACTTTCTTGGCTCTTGCAAACCATCTCATCCTGTTGCACGGCTGAAAGGAGCCCCACTAATTCTATTGCCCAGACACAGGCATCACCACATTTCTCAAGCCCCAGGCAAAGCCAGAGGCCTACAATCCCATTCCTTCTCCAGAATCGTCCTCTCCCATTTCTCATTCCCTGCTCATGTTTGGGAATACTGTACCATTTTTACTGATATCTTCCTGACTATCTTCACTCTCATGACCAGATTGTTTTGTCATTTCTTCTTCTCTGTACTCCTCTCCAGTCTCCAGTTTCTCTTCAAGCGTTTCCACACTTGCTTCACGACCCGGTACAACAACTAACACTGAATTTTTCACTGATTTCTGCTCAACACTGCTGTTACTTGGCTCACTGTGCATGGCATATTCCCAGGAACCCACATGCTTGTCCACACAGTACTCCATCTTCCTTTTGGGAGTGGGTAGTTTTTTGTCCAGGCCCATTGCAATAATGCATCTATAAAATAACACAGATTGGGAAATACCACATTTTATTTCCTGTGAACAATGGAGAGCATCAGACAGAGTTCAGCTCATTATCAGCAGTGAAACCAAGTATCCATCTGCCTCTGCAGTATTACAACAACTCACATGGGGAAGCACCCTGAAATGCCAGAGAGCTCCCCTAACACAGATGTAGTTCTTCCTTGAAGGACAGTTAACTCTGTCTGCATTTATAGGTGACAACTGACATACAAACGAATTAAACCCATTATTATTATAAGTGATACTGCATTTGAATCTGCACCAAGCATTGGCTGTGAAGACAGAACCTCTAAGAAAGGCAGACAAGCTCCAAGCCAGAAGTGCTGGATCCAGATCCTGCTGGAACACCCGGTAAAGTGGTAACCCAGGGTTTGTGCGTAAGGCAGGGGGGTTCTGAATTTGTCTGCTGGGTCTAATAACTGTGGGGAAAGAGGGAGATTGAAAGTGAATAATTTTCAGTTTCTGTTCTGTTTTCCTATCTAAAACAAACTGCTGGAAAACAAAGCATTTTGAATGAGTTGTTGAGACTGCTCGTCTTGTATAAAATGGAGTGCCATGCAGTCAGGAGGCCCAGAGACCAGAGTTCCCAATCCTGAAGGAACATTAACTGGCACCAAGAGCCATTTACCTCACCCTACACGCCCCACAAGGGCCAGGACACAGTGCTGTGGGTAGTACATGGGATCAACTCTGCAAGCAGAGGGTGAAACTGGAACTTTCACTTTAGCTAATCCTAAACTCTCAAGAAAACCATCTTTTCTTCTCTGACAACTATGTCTTAAAATTTCTTCTCCCCCCTTAAGGCTTGATTGCAATTCCCCTCACATTCCAGCTGTCTCCAAACTACTGTAAAATATTCCACAGTCATTCAGGCCAGAAATCTTTTCATTTTGTGGGCATAAAAAATAAACATGATCATTTCTGAAGAGTCCTACCTCTTAATGCTTTGTTCCTTGCGTTTTCTTCAGGGACCTTTGAGATATTGAAGCACTTCTGCAGTACAGAAATGCTGGATCTTGGACAGCAGAAAACTCTCAGAGCAAGGCTCAGAGCATGGTACAGAAATCACTGCAGCAAATCATCATGAGCCAAAGCCCTGACCCACTCAGGAAAATCAACAGGGACTTTTGTTGGGAACCAGAGTAAGTATTCAATATGTGTCAGTGCATGAAACAAACAGAATTGCACTTGACCTGAAGGGATGTGAAAGTGGTTGCCATTTATGAAGAAAATCAACTCAACAGAGAAGGGTTTTAAGGCACCAGATAAGGTCAGCTGGACTGACAAGGGTAGGAAAATAGAGATATTACTAAGAGGGAAAGTGGGACAGAATGGAAAGGTGATTCAGGAAGGAATTAACCAACTTTTGAAGACTATATTAAATTCAGAAAATTCACTTAAAATCTTTCTAGAAATTGCACAAAGCTGAGATTTGAGCATTTCCTAAACTCTGTAGCCACCATATCCATTCTGAATTCAGATGCTTTTCACCTCTTTGAACATGCTAGATAATACATTTACATAAATCACATCCATTGTTAGACTGGAATAAAAAAATATGGTACAATAAAGTAACATTTTTTTCTTAGAATTCAGTTCTTATCTGAAGGAACTTTGTACAGCTCTGTGAAGAGTCTCTTGTTTCAACTGCTTGGTGCTCTTTTAAAAATTATTTATTAAAAGAACGCATAAGTTTTTTAATTATCCACACATCCAGAAGTTTACTTATCTGTCCTGAATTAGCAATCACAGAAAAGAAAGGGTTTATAACAATTAAAGCTTCCTGGCAGAACCACAGCTGTTGGTCACAGCACTGACTTTCACCCTAACCCAAGACCCTTCTGCACAGATTTGGTTTCTGAGCCATGGCCAACATCCAGTGCTGCCTTATTCTGCAGCCAGGGATGTCACAGCAGAATCCCATCTCAGAGGCAGAGCTGTTTGAAAATAAATTATACACAAAAAAGCCTTGGAAAATCACAGTTTGATATGTGTTTCACTGCCACTTGGGCCAGAGACATGTGGGTGGCACATGAACCCTGCCCCACAGCCGCTGCCCCATGCTCAGCCACCTCCAACAGCCCAGCACAGCCAGCACCAACACTGTCCATGCCATGCACACAACACAGGGAGGCACAGGAAATCAGCTACAGTGGCACCCTTGGAGGTGACACCCTGACAGGTAACCTCAATGCTGCACAGTACAAGGGGCGCTGAGAAACAGCGCAGGTTCCACAGAGCTGTGGGGAGCCAGAAAGAGGAACAAGTGAGAAACTCTGAAAACTAAGTCTGTGAGCAAAGTAACATACTGTAGCCATACCTGTAGCAAGGAGATGCTCCCTCCACACTGAGAAACCTGAAGTATCTGTGTCTGCCTCGGAGCCTGGAACGCCTCTGATGTTTGTACTCACAGCAGCAGCTGAGTCTCTCGACTTGCATCCCGTTGAGAAAAAAGGTGAGGCTGAACGGGAAACCGTGGTGCCTCTTGGAGGTGAACTGGAAGGTCTCTGCCATAACAGAAAGAAGGGGTTCAAAGGAAAACATTACACTTCCCTGTCAGCCTGGGGTGATTGCTGTATCTCACCTGCATCAGCACATCACCCAGACTTCTGTGGCCAGGCTCTGGGGTCATTGCCCTCTACACACACAGCCCCAGCTCCTGCCAGCCCCAGGACCCCAACTGGGCACAGCTAGGACAAGGGAACACCCTGTCAGTCTGGCCACTCACTGCTACAGCAGAAGAGAGACCAGAGCCTCCCTGACATTTCATTTACCTGATTTCCCAGAAAACAATTCACCTTTTACTGATGTGATGAAATTGCTCTCACATAAAAGAGATAAGAAGTGGGCTCCCACTATGTACTTTTTACTCTGGAATAATAAGCAGCATGTGCTGATGCACTGTAGCAACTATTTAAGGACAGTTTACTGCTACAGCTACTCTATTAACCATACATCTCTATAGAAAATTAATCTAAGCTAAAGTATTTTGTTAAATCAGTTCCCTAAATTCCTTCTACCATCATTTGCAATCATGGAACAGTAGATCCAGATTTAGTGTGGAGGCAGACAGTATAAAAATCCTTGGATGCAGGTATCTTGACTGAGTTCAGCTGAAATAATTTTGTTGTCACAGCAAAGTTTTAGCAAAAAAATATGTTGCAAGAATCAATATGAACTCTTTGACTCCATCCTTACCTCCTTCTAGCAGCTTGCCTTTGTAGACACAAAGGTTTTCTCCTCCACAGTGCTGCTGATAGACTTTGATTTCATCCCTGTAATCACCATTATCATGAGACAAATGCACATTCTTTCCTAGGTAGACCATGGTGACAACAGTGTTGCTGCATAACGGGGACTTGGGGAATCCTCCAGAATTCTGCAACAGGAAACACACAGAAATGCCTTCAGCTTTCAGCTCCAACAGGGAGGAACAAAAAGCTCACACCCATGCAGCACACACTTGAAGCTTCCAGGCTTTTGGAACAGGCACTGAGCTGATTAAACTGGGAAGTGTTTGTAACATGCAGAGGGGCAGGGAAATATTTCAAACTGAAAACCTATTTCATTGAATAGCCCCGAATTGCAGGGACCATGTTTAATAAGCCATATGATCGCTCCCAATCCGGGGTTCCTACAATTCTATTTACAGGAGTCAAAACTGGCTGGAGACAGAGTGTAAGCAATGCAGTGTTCATACACTTGAGGCACTCACAAACCCCTGGAGCTCTGGTGCCAGCTATGGGCAGAGGCACGATAGGACTGACTGAAGTGGAAGGTTCTATGTGATTTTGTTCAGCATCTTTTTTCTCCCCAGTTGGTGAAAAACACCAGATGTTTTAGTTTACAGAGGCATGCACAGCAGTTATGTATTTTAATAGTTGTACATTTTCTTTATGCAAACTAGGTATGCACACTTTTCAGCATTAGGTAAACACACCAGTGAGGAAGATAATACACCTGAACACAGACAGAGATAACTTACCTTTGTCATGTGTTGCCCTGTGTCATTCGATGCAGTGGTGGGACGAAACCGCCTCCCTGTGTGGCCCCCACTCCTCCCTGCAGGGACAGCCCTGTCCCCTCTGTGCAGGCGGGGCGGTGGCACTGGCACCACACGAGGGTTGACAACGGGCAGCTGGTATGGGGATACACCAGTCACATACTCCACTGAATTCAGAAGCCTTAACTCACTCCTCTCCCCCTGCAGAAATATTTTAACCAGGTGACATAGGTTTTGCAGAACCAGCTCCTGAGCATATGGAACTGGCCACGGTCTGACTGCTTGGTACATTTAGTAGCACAATTCCTTCTGGAACAGCTCCTTAACTTGGGGCTTGCAATATGTTAATTAAAACATTTCTGTGCTAAAACCCTTTCTTTTAACTTGCAAGACAACATGCAGATTGATTGAAACTGTGTCCCTCAGAGATACAGACAAGACTGCAAACCAGGCCCTGCCTGCAGCCCTGCAGAGTTCTGATCTCAGACAGAACCCTGCACAGCCCTGCAGCAGTGCTGCTCTCACAGCTGGAAACACATCCCAGAGCACCAGAGCTGTCCCTGATACGGGCTTAGCTAGGCGTAACCTTAGGCTTTGATTTTAGAGTAGGCCTCCAATTATCAGCTGACTTCTACTGGCCAGTGGTGTTCCATACCATATTCTGATGTCACAGCAAGTATAAAAACACATGTAGGAGGGATTTAGCCAGTCCCCTTCATGGCTGGGTGCTGAGTAGAGCTTCTATCACTGTGCTGGAAGTGTTAGGCCTTGCCATCACTTCACAGCTCTTTGGTTCGGGAAGTAAACATTTTTTTTTTGTCCTCATTTTTTTCTCCCCTCTTACCAGCTGTCCTTTGGGGGAGTCTGTTGGGTGTTTTTATGGGTCTGGGTGGTTGGAATCTGTATTATTTGGGTAAAGTTGTTCTTGTATTTTTCCACATTTGTATATATATGTGTTATATCATATTCTGTTTTTAATTGTCTCTCTTCTGTATAAAAATAAGAAGCTTACCATTTCAGGTTTTGGGGTTTTTTTCAGGTTTTTTTCCCCCCTCCTTTTTCCTTGGGGGGAGGCTCTGATCCTCTCTGTTGGGCAGTTGGCATTTTGCCAGCTCAACCTAACACAGTCCCATAGGAACATCACTTGGCATCTATTTTACAAAATGGGGTTCACAATGCTGCTTCCCCATCTGAGTGGAGGTTTAGTTTCAGGATGAAATGCAAACAGAAATCTTGAAGAGCAAGACATGGTCAGAGAACAAAGTCTGTAAATGCTTCATGCTCTGGCTCTAAGCTCTGCATCACCTGATTTAGCTGTTTTGTCAGGTGTGAGCATTAAAGAGACCATTAAATCACCCATAATTTGAGTAGACATAAATAGTACTAGCAAATTCTTGGAGAAAGAATTGTGATCATCCCAACATAAAGCAACTGCAGAGTAGAAGGAACCTACTCATACAGTGACTGCCAGCCAGTGATAGCAGGTCACAGTCCCGCTCCAAAATCTTCCCACCCCATGGAACTTGTATCACAAAGCCAATCACATTTTGTTTTTCTAGAACAGAAGACAAGTCCAAATATCACTTGAAAGTAACAGTGAACACATCAAGATCATGTTTGACTCTCATTCTCTGAACCCATTGGTGTGACTTAGTAGGAGGAATGGTTAAAGAAAGGAGTTTTTTGCTACTTTCAGCTGTAGATGAAGATGAAAACTTGTAAGACTTGTAAGTGAAAATATTCCAGAGTTACTCATCTTCACCAGATGTTTGCCTCCTTCTCTGCATAACAGAAAATTTACAGAGAGAGAAATTTTTGTATGCAGAAAGATTTTGTACTGTAATAGGTAAGTCACAGTATTTTTCCTCACTGTGATCAAGAACTGGGTATTAGACCAGTAAGACAATGTCTTGAAAATTAAGGGAAAGTGAAAAAGGAGAGTTCAAATAAAAGCTGGTGCCATTTCAAAGGCATGTTCCCTGCAGTACACAGTTCTGGAACTACAGTATTAAAGCAGTATTATAAAACTGCCACTAAAATGCTATTACTTTCAGAATGAAATGCAGCCTCACCCCATGGGCAAACTGCTGATCCCACTCCAGTGTGTGGCCCTTCTGTCGGGAAGCCTTTGGCACAGCCCCTGCTGCAGCCTGGCCGCGAAGGGGCTGGAGGTGAAGCGGCTGCTGCACATTCCCCGGAGCTGTATTTGGGCGCCAGGAACTCTACAGAAGGGAGAAAACAGCAACAGAATCTCAGTATAACTTCCAGTGCAGAGCAGCACCATAAAGGAAAAAAAATAGCACTGATGAAGATATCTGGAAGCAATGACTGATTCCAGGTACATCCAGGGCATGACATTTTCTAGGCTGCCTCCAAAGAGCCAGACCCCTTTAGGCACCTCTAACTAACCATCCAGAACTGCAGCATCCAAAACAACTCTTGGCCAGAAATACAGGGTTTGCTACTGTTCTTCACCATGCAGCCTTGAAGCAAACAGTGAAGTCACAGGAACTGTAGCAGTGTGCTGTGAACTTCAGCACATGGACACTGAGAGAGTGCACAAAAAAAAATGCCTATTTTTGTTCAATACTCAGCTTTTTTCTGACCTTTTTATTTCATCTGGTCCTTGTATATCCTTCAGAATACCAAGTTAAAATGTTACAGCCTAACAGCACAGTTTAACTGAGGTAACTTACCACCTTAGAGGGTGCAGGCTGCTTGGGTCGATGCTGATGAGCAGGATGTCGACCACCATAATCAACTTCAAGTCCAGGTACCCTCTGTATGGGGAGAAGATCATTCAGGACTTGAAAGTCTCTCTTCAATCTGCACCAATTATCATCATTGATACATAGAACCAGTTAAAACTGAATTATATAACTGACCTTTGACCTTAGGCTTTAGTATCATCATATTTTTCAGAGTATATTAACATTCCTTCTTTGCTGTTAACAGAGAGAAAGCCAGAGCTCCAGAGAACAGCCCTCTGAAATAAGCTCCAGTCTGACTTCATCCCTTCAACTCTGTTTTCTGAAAGACCTCCACTGCTTTCAGGACTTTACAACATGTGTAACCCCTTCTACAGCTCTGGTATTCACAGATGTGCAATGCACTGACACCGACTTATCTCATGAGGCAGCTAAAAGGGAAAGATTGAAGAAGATTTATCAGAGAGCAAAAGTTTTGTTTGGGTTTTTTCCTACGTCCTGATGTGCTATTCCTGCAACACTGGCTTCTGGAGATTTCTTTTTAATGACACAACCCTGCAAATAGGAAATCAGCCTCAAGTGATAAAGGATGAGGCCCTAATCTGGACAGTCAGTGCTCTGTACTAAGCACAGATGTCACAGGTCTATGTACACACTTCCAGCTGTCCACACTTCCGTGATAGCCCATGGAGAAGCTGGTGAAACTCACCCATTGTGAGCGACCTGCTCTTTCTCCAGCCACTAAAGGATGGAGCCCAGTACGGTTCCTCAGACCCAGTGGTGGATGTGGAGAATGCATGGGGATGGCATCTTCCACTGATCTTCTGAATTGTTCCACCTGAAAGTACACAAATTTATGTCTCTGGGGCACTAAATACTCTAACAGTGATGTCTGAGCCTCATAACGTCTCTGTTTCACTGGACAGCAGTGATGATCAGCACACCTGATGGAACACCTAGTTAAGGAAGGAAAGGAAATCATGGGAGAATGTGAAAAGACAAGTGAGAATACTTGTCCCCAGCTCTGATTCATTTTTCTGCAGCTGTCTCCAGCTGCTGACCCCCCAGATTCAATTCATCTGCTTATTTCTATGTATCTCCTGATTTGTGGTTTGTTTGAAGGTCTCTTTCTTTTTAAATTTGAGTGCACCTGCCTCTTCCCTGCTCTGTGTCCCATCTCCACCTTCCCTCCTCATCAACACCCCACTGTGGTAACTGCCCCACTGGAAACAGACAGCTCTGTGGCTCAGCCTCCCTCGCTCAGACATCGCCTTCCTCCTTTTCTTCCAGACAAGCAACCCAGCCAAATTCACTGGACGTGTGAGGCGAGACTGAAATGACACCACTGGCTCCAGCCAGGCCTCTGCAGCCCAGGACAGCAGCCCAGCACATACAGATCAGGTATCTGCGGGCGTCTCACTGAGGGAAGCAGTTCTAGGTTACCTTCCAAAATTAACCAAGTGCAGGATCCGTCAACAGGGTGCTGGAATTGCTGCTTCCACAGGGTGACTTTCTACCACAACACCACCTCTGCAACTCCCATAGTAACCAGTGTCTTTTAGGAAAATCTCCTCCTTTCTTTACCTGAGGAGCTCCTTATTAGATGTATTATTTACAATTTAACAGACCTGACATTGTGCTTCTCAAGGCACTCTTTTGAAAGCATTCTGGCTCCTAATACAGAAAAAAAGGCAGATCAAGTTTCTACCAAAAAGAGAACAACTTCTCCCATGCAAATCCAAGTGACTTCATGGAGAGAACATTGATTTCTGTGGGATTTCCACAACTCTAGATACAGAATCAAGCTCGACCTACATGACAGCAAAGTGAAGGCTCCTGAAACCTCTTTTCATTACTCACATGCCAGTTCTGCCCAAATCCTGTGGGGAGGCAAATGACTGAACACCCGAGCTCACTGCTCAGCAGCAGTCAAAAGCACAGAGGGTCTAGAATTACTGTGAGGAGAATGTATCTTGAATTATTCATCCTGCTTTGGTTGCCCATTTCAAAACAAAAATAGTTCAACTAGAAAAGGTGAAAAAAATAGCAACAGTAACGAGAAGCTCAGCTAAGAAAGATTCAGACTAAGGGTCTTCAGCTTGGAAAACTGAGAAGGATTATGAAGAAGTTATATAAAACTACAGATGTTTTGGAAAAAGAGAACAGTTCTCAACTTTTTCCTACTAAGAACAATGGAGTATCCAATGGAGATATCAGACAGTAGATATATTAATTACTGTGCAGAAAAGCAAGGAGGTACCATCTCATACAACTCATTATTAAATCTCCCCATGAAGAACACTGCAAAACCAGAAGAGTAACTAGATTCAGAAGGAATTAGGTACATGAATGGAAGTTCCTGCACTTTTAGACAGAGGAAGAAGGAGATATAACCTGGGGCAGGATCACCCTTTACTTGACTGTTTCTTGTACTTTTTCATAAACATCAGAGACAGAGCATTTGGCTCAATGAATCTCTGGCCAGGCTGGGGGCTGTTACTCAACCCTGGGCACAGCTGCCAAGTGCCATCAGCACCCAGCAAAACTCAAGCCTTACCTTGATTTTCTGCACCTTCTCCTTCTTCGCGGAATATTCAAGTGTCTGTTTTATTTCCAGCTGATGATGACGCTACCAATGTAAAAAGAAGAGAAATCCCATTAATGGCCATTATGAAAGGTCAGCAAATGTAAGAACAATTGTTTCTGTCCTGCTTGTCCCATGCCTTCTCCCTGAGCTGGCTCATTGAGCCCTGTAATTAAACTACTATGGATTAAAGCCATTTGCATTTCACCTGTGCATAATCACACAGCCAAGGGAACAACTGCACCCTGGTAAAGTTGGTAAAGTTGTAGGGACCAACTCCACCCCTGATATGCAACAGAAATGTGCCCAAATTTCGTACTCAGATGATAAATATAAACATGTTCAAACACTTTTGTTTTTATTAGGATTTTTTTAAGCAAAATAGCCCTGTGAATATCATGCCATAGTGTGAGGGCTGCTGAAGAGCAGTGAGGGAGCCTGCTCTCGTTACAGCAGGGTTTGACAGTGAGCAGCTTGAGCAGTGAATTCTGTAGGGAATGTCAAACACAGAGACTGTCCTTCCCAGGAGAATGAGAGTCTTCCAGGGGAGCACAAGGGCACATATGGAAAACAGTCCAGTACAAGCTGGCTGTCAGCAAGGAAGCACCTGAGAAGGCCCACACACACACAGTAAGGGCAAACCTCCATGTCAAGGACTTTATGAAATATGGCACGAGCCAGGCACTCCTGGACGTATCTCTGGTGGTCCTTCCTCATGGCATTGAGACGATATTCTTTCTCAGGTATTATTCTTCCACTCCTTGAGATCTGTCGTACACAAATATAATGTTACTGAAAAGGAGGAGACGGAATAAAGCATGTTTTAAACCAGTGTCATTTCCCAGGAAGACCACTTCCTCCTCCTGCTTAGCTACTACCTCCGCCCCTGCCATGGTGCTGGAACTCACCTTTCACACAGGTCTGTCTGTCTTTGACCCCACAGGCCCCCCCTGCCAAATGGAGGAGCAGCAGCCACAGTTCTAACAGCCAAGGGCTCAGCCTTATTCCTCATGGGCCACTGCCCAAGGGGTGGAGGGAATTAAACAACTTCCCTTCCTGCTACTAAGGGCTGCCCCTGCCTGTGCAAAACAGTCTCCCCTAGGAGTGCGTCAATGTTTTATAAAATGTTCAGCACATTCATCTTTAGCAAATCCTTCAGTTTTCCATTAAACATTTTTGAAAAATAACACTGAAGCTATTTAAACAACCAGTTAAGTCAAAGATGTTTCTGTGTAAAAACTCTGAGTGAATCCATATGATGCTGTATTTTTGCAAACTGAAAGACTTGGCAGAGGGAAACTCCAATGAGCAAAAATAAATACAGAACAAAAGCATAAAAACATTCTGAATTGAATGTTGCACTGAGGGAAAATTTTCCATCTCACCAGTCCTGATTTCTGAAGATGTCGTCTTATCCTGGCATTGCTGAAATATCCAACCAGGTGTTTGTCTGTAAGGCTGTTGTAGGTTGCAGGAAATCTGCAACAAAATCAATACATGTGTTTATAATCCCCTTGACTGATAAATTATTACAGTTTAAGTTCAACAGAACTACCCAATAGTTTGCTGCACAAAATGCTACCTTGGTGAATCACACCCAATTTGGTCAGGTAAATGTCCATTACATTATGTAAAAGCAACATCTTTTGGTCTCCACAAATCTGTATCAGAAACAAGTGAGTTGTACGTAAGGCAGAGTGGCTCAGGGTGGAACCACTGACAGCCCAGGCCTGACAGGCTCCACCACCACCAGCTCCCACAGCAGCCCCCAGGGTGATACATCCTGACCTTGGGCTTGGGCACGGCAGTGCCACTCAGTGTCTGACACACCCTGACCTTGGGCACGGCAGTGCCACTCAGTGTCTGAGCTGGATTCCAGCTGCACAGACCCAGCTCCCCAGCCACTCTGCCCGGGGCCCTCTGCTGGCAGGGACACCTCCCACTGTCCCAGGGTGCCCCAAGCCCCATCCAACCTGGCCTTGGACACTCCCAGGGATGGGGCAGCCACAGCTGCTCTGGGCACCCTGTGCCAGGGCGTCACCCCAATCATCAAGCTACCAAAAATCAGAGCTTCCAAAAACTGAACCTTAGATGTGAGAGTTGAACACAAAAACTGAAGCATCCATAATCAGCAGATATGTTTTTAAACAATTCAGCACAACTGTATCTGACCTCCCCCTCTGTAAAACAGGACAAATAATGAAGTGAGTGACAGCAGGCTGCAGTTTTAATACTCTAAAACCATTCACATTTGTACAATCTACACACTCAGGTACATCTTGCATAATACATTCAGCCAGCTCTTTGGGCTCTGTGGGCAGGATATGCTTTAGTTACACAACACGAGAATGACCCCTTTTGTTCTCTTTGGCTGTAGATTTAAATGCTACTGTACATCTATTATATCCCTTTCAGCTGGATAATTCAGTCAAATGTCTATTGCCAGGTTGAGCTGCCACACACAAAAACATACTTGAGGAAAGAAAGAACAATTTCTTTTAAAAAAGGAGATCATGCATTTACAAGAATTTTATGTGGGGTTTCACAATAACCTCACAGGTAGCTGCCAACAAGAAATTAAACTTTAAACAAAGAAGCAATGTAGCTTACCCTGTTATGCCTGCTGATTCAGCACTGATACTCTAGTAACTGCTCTGTGCTACCTTTTTAATCCAGAGTTTGCATTTGAAACCACCAGATTCCACCAAATGTGCTAACTACCAGTTTATGGTATCACCTGGTAACTGCATGTCGAGGCAGAGGAGAACCTTCTAATTCCTTTTCCTTCACTTCCTTGC
Source organism: Myrmophylax atrothorax (assembly GCA_026770055.1). Classification (NCBI taxonomy): domain Eukaryota; kingdom Metazoa; phylum Chordata; class Aves; order Passeriformes; family Thamnophilidae; genus Myrmophylax; species Myrmophylax atrothorax. Next base: position 30,662,137 of record JAOXXN010000120.1, read on the forward strand.
ATCTAAGATTTCCTGGACCACATAACTAGTCAAAATGCAGCTCCCACCTGAGCACAGTGATGTGGCACCTTCTGTTGCACAGACATCTCAGTACAGGTATTTTCTCATTTAAATTACAAACAACCTGATCCTCAAAAATGCTGAATCAAATTCAGACTTCAAAAGGGGCCTTGGAGGAAATAAGGAAACGTGTTGGGCCTGAACCAAAGCCCATTAAAGCACTGGAAAGAATGCCAGAGGGCCCCCTGGGGTTTGGCTGCTGTCCAGAGGTGCCCTCAGGCCAGACCCAGAACCCTCTGCAGCCAAAGACACCAGCAGGGCCAGTGCCTGGGAACGGGCAGGGACACTCCAGCAAAGCACCCTCTGCTCCCCCTGGGCTCTGCTCTGCATGTGGCATCAACAAAACGGGAACAGAAGTTCTTGGCTGGGAAGTTTAGTCGCAGATTCCAACACTTAAGTACAACACAAAAACGTCACCTCTGAAACCTCTCCAACAGGCAGAAGTGCAGAACTGACAAAATCTATGTTAGAAAAACACAGAAAGGTGAAAGCACCAGCCTTAGTCATCTCTATCCAGCCTGTGTGTCACAACCAACACATCCCTTTCCTGGGGACTCCTGGGACTCCTTTTTCTCTGTCCACTTATCCCGTTCCTTCTTCTCTCCAAAAATGCCGGGGTTTTATTAGAATTGCAAACAATTTTCCTGGCACAGAACCCAGACTGATTGACCTGTAGTTTCTAGGAGTAGGTCTGAAGCTCTTTTTAAGACAAGGGTCACGCTTGTTTCTCTGGCATCACAGCCAGTGACAACATGTGACTGTCAGGTCAGTCATTTTGTATTTACAATGATTTAGAATTCTATGATGCTGTGATCATTGCCACTATTAACAGTATCTTTGTTCTCAGCTGGCAGCTCACCCAAAGCACTATGCTCACAGCCAGTGCTGCGTGTCTCGGTGATTTGTAAGACTACCGTTACTTGGTTGGAAGGGCAACAAGACAAAGCCAAAGCCAAAGCAGGCATCCTAAGTGCTTTGCAAATCAAATCTTCACAGTTAATATTTCACAGTGCAATTAAATCAGTGATCACCAAATCAATGATCTGAAAGAGCAGCCAGGCGTGTTATTGCCTGGCAGAATCCCAAGGGGCTGTGGCCCCTGTGCTGTCCGTGCCCAGGGAGCCTCAGCCACACAGCCGGACGGGCCCCAGGCACAGCCGCTGCTGCTGATCTCTTGTGAGGCCACGAGCAAGTCCTACCATAGCTCCTTTACTCAGAGCATCACCCACTACACCAGGATGTGCCAAATTTTGTCATGGAAACCTGCAGAAATTCTCCACTTCTTATGATTTGTCCTTTATATCTGCTCGGGCAAGTCTGGATTCTCTGAGCTCACGACCCGCAGGTCGGCAGGGGCTCACCCGCAGCCCCAGCCCCGCAGCGGTGAGGGAGGCCTTACCCGAGGGCAGAGCCGGGCCGAGCCCGCGGGGTGTGCGGGGTGTGCTGGGCCCGCGGGGTGTGCGGGGCGTGCGGGGCAGGCACAGCACTCAGCGCGGGCC
>JAOXXN010000120.1:30674382-30695851 GCA_026770055.1 Myrmophylax atrothorax
GGGGTGGGGGGGTATACCGGGTTACAGGGGCGGGGGTAACGGGGGGCACACCGGGATGGGGGGCTGGGATAACGGGATGGAGGAGCTAGGATAACGAGATGGGCCGGGTCACCGGGATGGGGGGCCGGGATACCGGGATGAGGGTCCCGCCGCTCCCGCTGTTGCCGGCGCGTCCCTGTCCGTGCCGCAGTTCGGTGCCAGGGCCGGCACACAAACCATTGCGGTGCCCGGGCCGGGCGGGCTCGGGGCAGGGTCGCTGTGGGTGGCTCGGGGCAGTGTGAGGAGCTCGGGGCAGAGCCGCGGTCGCCGTTCGGAAGGGCCGTTTCTGCAGAGGCAGCAGATCAAACCTCATCGACCCACAGAGCCCATTCCCTCCTTTCCGCCCCTCCCAGGACACGGACGGCACACGGATCCAGAAGAAGAACTGCCGGTGGCTTCTGGTTACACATGGCACATGTGTCAAGGACGATGTGGTAAGAGCAGAGCATGATACAGCTTCTGTATTTATTCATTGCAGTGCCCCTGGTGTCCTGCAAAACATCCTGTGAAGGAGTTTTGAGTGCTGAGATGGATTGCCACTCTTCGAATATTAACTTTTCTTTAGGGGTGTTGCTTAATAAATTCTTCAGACCCAATTAGAAGTGAATGCTTTTCAAACTCATTGTGTCTGAAAATTACATTTCTGAAGAGAAGAAAGTATTCCCAGCCCTTAAGGTTTCTCTGCCCAAAGACTGCACAGAAGAGCAGATTAACTGTCCTCGTGAGCCGTGCAGGATGTGAGACACTCGGCACTCTCACAGATCCAGGAAAAACTGCCACTAGCCTCTTCTGGCAGAACTGAGGGGTCTGAAGGCCATTTCTTCAATTTTATAATTATAAAGTTACTTCTTTTTTTTCTTGTCTTGTGGGTTTATGCTTGTAATTTCAGCCTCTGAATTTATCTTTATAATTCTCATACAGTAGGCTACCCATTGGTATTTGAGCAAGGATTAAAGTGGGGTTGAGTATGTTAGGCCATAGATTTAATCTGCTGAACCTTACAAAGTTTTCTGAAGTTGAGGAATGTACTAAATGATTCCAAAGAACAGTTGGGAAAAAACCCCAAACCCTACTGAGGTTTCACTTGATTGCAGCAGAACAGTTGTTGTCCCTTGCTGGACGGATGGTGTTGATGTTTGGATGTATGACGGAAAAACAGGAAAAATTAAGCACAGTTTTTAATGTCTCTCTTGCCATGGATTTCTATCAAACCAAATCAGTTTACCAAACAGAATCATGGAAATCCATGGAGTTTCAGTGTATTGTGAGCAATGAAAAGTTAAAAACAGCTGATCAAACCTGACTGCTAGGGACTCTTGCTACATTTTTGGTGCTTGTTTCACACACAAACTAGCCCTTTTTTTTTTCTCTTTTTTTTTCAAGAACAGTACACACATGCAGTGTTAATATAAATGTTTTGGTGCATTTTCCAGATGACAGCACTAGAGAAAGCCACTGGAGACGTTGTGTTCAAGTTTGAACCATTTGTTTTTCATGTGCTGTGTCGGGAGCTGCAGGATGCACAGCTGCTGGTAAAACCACCTCAAGCACAATGTGACTGTTGCTTTGTTACATTCCCACTTGTAAAAGTATTGGCTCCAGGAGCAGTCCCAGATGTGTTTCAATGTTTTACAACTAGGATAGTAAATTAAGCTGATGAGAAAAATACAGCTTTAACTTGGTGGAGATTTTGCTGTACTTAGAAAGCAAAATGACTCACCTTTGGGCTGAGGTGAGCTACCCATAAAACATTTCCCAGGGAGCCTGGGATGCTCTCACTGGTTGAAAGGGATGGATTTTAGACATTACTTTGGTACCATCAAGGCCATTTGTCTCCATTTTCAATGAATTGAGTGGTACCTTTGTGTTCTGCTTTTCCAGCATGACCTCACAGCAGCACGTGCCATGCAAGGCTTGTTCATTCCCTCGTTAGCACAGCAGAGCTGATGAGCTCAGTGTTCAGCGCTGCTGCTCTCACAGCTACAGTCATGTGGCACAACTGCCTGTGCTTCCAGCTCAGTGGGATAAAGCAGTTCAGTGCCAGGAGAGACATTGTGTCCCATCTCCACTGATGAATTCAGACAATCAGGATCCACCGTGTGTCTCTGAAAACCACCCACAGTTTTTGGGTTTGATCTTAAAGACATTTTAATTTAACTATTTTTGTATCAGTCTGGGGAGATGGTTTTGAGTAAGTTTTTTGCAAAACTGAGATTGCAAGTTGCATTGCAACCCATCCATAATTACTTTTTGCTGTGAAAGTGTACAAGACTTTTTTAAGCACTTATTTGTTTTGCAGCATTCAGTGGCTGTTGATTCTGGATTCAGGAACTCCGGCATTACAGTTGGCAGAGGAGGAAAAATCACAATGGTAAGGACTCTGCTACTGTAAGGTATGTAACAAAGTGAGATCATTACATTAACCTTGATTTTTTACAAGCCACGATCCAACTTGTGCTGAACAGCTGTCACAGGGCATGCAGTAGATTACCCAGGTTTTTCCTGTTGTGAACTCCCTATATTATTTAAATAACCTTCGTAAACTAAAAAACTTTGTTCCAGATAAATCCTGTGGTTTTTCAGGCTGTCCGGAGCACTCACTGCTTAGAAGTTCCATTGAGCCACAAGGGGAGATTGATGGTCTCTGAAGAATATATTGACTTTCTGGTACACATAGCCAATCAGAAAATGGAAGAAAACATAAGGAGGATTGACAGGTTTGTAAGATTATGCCAGTTCTGCTCGTGACACTGAATTCAGTATCAGCTAAAACATTAGTAACCATTTTCTTCTCCTTGCATATTTTGATTATATTCCAAAAGCATTAGTTTCTCAAAGGAGTTTACAGATCCTGAGCAAACATAAAAAATATTAAATACAGAATTGTTTCTTTCTAGATTCCACAAAGGCTTGGAGTTGGCTCTGGAGGCTGCTATCCCTGCAGACACCTTGGCTCCCGAGGGGCCAGAGAAGAGCCACTCTGTGTACGTGCACAGGAGGAAGAGACAGAGCACTCGGGAACAGGCTGATTCCAGCAGAGAAGTGGAGCCCCAGGATGATCCTGAAAGCAGTCTGGATCTGTTTGCTGAACCATGATATAGACTAAGGCCTTTGAAAGCAAATGGCAAACTGTTTGTAATGCCCTTTGTAAGAGGCTTATGCTGCTGTGCTCTAAGCAGTAACACTCCCAGGGACACTGACCAGAAAAAAGGTACTTCTAACAGAATGGTGAGCAGGTGTAATGCTGCTGGGCACAGAGAACAAAGCCTTAGAATGTTTGGGGTTTTTTTTTTAACTGTACTGTTGAATTAACGAACTTTTACTCTATCTGTCAGTTATCCCAGAAAAAACAGGTTTGCTACAGTCTTTGGCCACATTCTCTGTGGCAACATTTCACTTCCAACTTCCTGGGTTCTGCAGAGCAGAGAAACTAAAACTGGGTTGTTTTCCCTGAAGTTTGTTACTCCCTGCAGGACCTCTGCAGAGCAGCATGCACCAGCATGGCTGGCCCTTCCCAGCAGCACAGGGCCAGCTGTTCGTCATCTACAGAGCACACCTGGGGCAGAGGTTAGGCCAGAACAGCTGGAACTGGGTACTACTCCATACTGGTCTCAGCCAGGCACATCCAGATCCCTCCTGGCCACTGCACCAGCAGCTGCTGTTCCCTGCTCTTTGCTGTGTCTCAGACTCCAGCCCCACTGTGTGTGCTCCAATTCCTGTGGCCACTGGCCAGTCAGTACCATTTTTCCTTGCCCCTTTAGCCAGCTCTGTGTGCCAATGGCCCCTTACCATCACTCTGCAGCCAGCACCTTGCCACAGTCACCCCCAGGGCTGGGCTGGGCTGGGCTGTGAACCACTGACTGCAGGAACTGTTACATACCAGCAGTGCAGCACTGTGTGCATTCCTTGTTGTGCCACTGGTAAAGGCACTCCATGGTCATGTATTTTTCAGAAAAATGCTGAATTTGTAAACCTTCCAAGCTGAATTTTGTGACTGAGGCGTCACTTACATTGCAGAGCCAGACTCTGACTGAAGGAGGTGGTTTATTTGTGCAGGAACTCCCAAGCCATGAAGGCAAGGACGTCACTGTTTCCATTGCATGAGCCTGTGTCTTGGGGGCATTTTAATTCCTCTGTAAAAATTGAACGTGCTCTATGGCAGCCACAGGGAAAAGTGATTGGGACATTGAGTAGATTCTGAAAGACCCATTAGGCTGTTTCCAGTTAAAAGTGTGCCAGAAGAAAGGAACTGGAGCCTCTTGTGCATTTGTGTTGCTGACATTGTGCTCAAACAGACTGGTGCTGTTGATTTTGTTCTGCTGGGGGCTTGAACAGCTCAGCACATGCCTGGGATTTGGGAAGGGGAGAGGCCAGTGCCTTTCTGTCCTTCTAAGTTTGCAGCCACATCCAGCAAGGTGCTGGGTGGCTGGCAGCACAAACAGCATGTCACAGAACATGCTGGTGCTGCTGGTTTCTCCTTCAAGGGAGCAAGAGAGGGGCTGGGGACAAATACTACAGACTGAAGACCATCTGTTTGTGAGGTGGCCAATATGTGAGGTGGAAATTCAATGGAAACCTTGCAAAGCAGCCCTGTGTGCACTGATCTCAAACCTCATGTGTGTTTGGGAGAACTAACCCTGGTTCCATTCTGACTGAATACGAATTATTTCCAACATTGCAAAGCTGCTGACCAGGAGGGGGGCGAGCAAAGCCAAGTCCCTCCACCTGTGAGGCAGCAGGCAGGTGGTGGGAGCAGCCAAGGGTCCCACAGCAGGGCAAGGGACAGCAGCTCCTCAGGTGTGGAGACTTGGCTTCTGCTGCAGGCATTGCTGGAGCAGTGCCAGGGCAGGGACTCTGGTCAGACCTTTGCAATCACCATGTTTTACAGACCTTGCTCTGCACCCTGAGGCTCAGCTGCCTATATGGGCTGAACTGAAACCCCAGGGCTTCCATCAACCAACTGCCTCTGTGCAGAAGGGCCTTCCCAGCCTGCTGCCCTGGCAGCAGGCCACCTGCTCTCCCTGTCCCCATCCCCCCGGTGGTAGTCCCACTGTCCTGGCAGGTTCCTCCTCACTACCCGGGGAACAGCTCCTGCACACAGGAGGTAGTTGTTGCTTGTGGATTTCAAGGAGTTTGTTCAGAACAGTCTGAACCCTCCTGAATGTGGCAATTCCTGAAGGTCTGGCTCTGGTCTGTTGGACATGGGTCAAGGGACTGACAACACCAGCACCAGCCATGAGCAGTGCCCACAGACACCGACATGCTGTCAGGTCTCATCACGTTTGGGAAGGGAAAATTCAGCACTGAAAAGGCAGAGATGCAAAGAAACTGTATCAAACTTCAAGCGCAGCCCACAGAACATTCCTGGGGCAGAGGAGGCCTGTTCCTGAATCTGGAGCAGGTTAATTCCCAGTCTGTACAGTTACCTGTGCATGGTGGGAGAGAGATCACAGATACTAATGGTGTGTGTGAACCAGGACCTTGGTGTGCCCTTGAGGGCAGAGCTGTGGAGTTGTGTATTTGCAGGAAAGGGTATTCAGTGCAGGTAAATTTTGGGGGAAACTTCTTTTTTAATTTTACCTTTTTTTTTTTCAATGCAATTGAACACAGTAATGGCCCAAACCCTCGCACTGCGTAATAGCAGTACAGGATTTACATTCTTAGAAATAGAGTTTGTCAGAAACTGATGTGTAACACAATCCCACATTCCTCTGAAAAATTATGCAAAATTCAGGAAGGTTTTTTTGACAGTCTTAACCTAGAAATGTTACCCTAAGTGTTGACATCTTTTTACTTTATTCCCATTATCTCCAATGGTTGAAGACTGTTGGGGACCTCATGCAAAAAGCCCAAGACCTTACAAGAAAAATAAACAGCTGCATGATTCTCAGGGAAAGATCAGGGAATTTTGCTACTTCAGTGCTTAAAATGTAGAACAGTTTTTACAAGGTTTATCTGACTTTTTTTACATGGCATCCAAGGTTGCAGAGGATGCTGCTGAGGTGGTTTCACCACCCTGCAGCCACTCTGGGAAGGAGCCCACCCCCAGCAGCACCTCCTCTGTGCCCCACTGCCCTTCCCTGCCCCTACACTGGGCATCACCTCACCCCAGGCTCACCCAAGTTACACCCGTTCTTTTTGAGATTAGTCGTGTTTAATTTCCAGCTGCTACAAGTGATTGTCTTGGGCTGTAAATGCCATCTGCAGCTGCTGAGTGCAGGCAGCCAGCAGGCAGAGCAACCACAGACAGTGGGAGGCAGCAACACTAAAATGGGGATTCTGAGAGTCGTGGCCAATAGAAAATCCAGTGGTGAGCAACAAGACTCCTAAAACTGGCGAATCTTAACCATTTGTAAGGATGCTTAGCCACTTAATTAACCTAAAAGGTATTTTCTCTCAATTTTCATATTTGCTCTTGCTGTGTTAAATTTTTTTAAAATTACAATTTCATTCCCTGTGCACTCAGTTGTTGGGGGGGTAGGGGCAGATGGGGTCATTCACTCCAGCAACTGATCGTCTTTTCTCATCCATAGCATTTTGCATCCACGCCAGGAAACCACTCAAATCAGAGCCACAGTGTTCCCAGCTGGTTGTTCCACAGGTTCCAAGCCAGTTGTGCTCCCAGCACATCCAGGCACTTGGGCACAGTCACTTGACTTATCCACCAGGATAATTCTGTACATGCAAATAACAGTGTCATATGCACAAGTATTCACTTGAAATAGCTTCTCCCTCTGAAACTCAAGTACTTAAATCAGTTTGCAAGAGCATGACAGTAACAGCCACAGAGTGCAGTGAAATCAGTTTCCACATGGGGTTAAACCCCTCTGGACAGGGCAGCTTCCCAGCTCATCCTCTGCTCCTCTCAGGGCTTGACTTGAATTTGCCCGAGTCCATGCACTTAACAACAACATGCAATTGTATGTAATTCAGTCTAAAATTTTTAAAATTACGTCTATTGAATTAAATGTTCCATGTACTGGTGGCTTAGCATCTCTTTGGTACTTTTGGTTACTGAAAATACTCAACTATTGTACAATACCTTGTCAATTCGATTTTAACATAACAGGATATTAGGAGAAATGTTTCAATTCTGCTCTACCCATAGCTGAGAATATCCCAGTGCATCATGCTGGGCAGGTTGAGAAAGAGCCTTTGAAAGAAATTTCGAGTATTTAAAAAAATTAGGTAATCACATGCCTGAATTTCCCAAACTGCCCACTTAATTTCTTCATATTAAGAGAAACTGAAGCCTGTATGAATTGCTGTCAAAGATGAGAGCTGTGCTGTGACAGCAGGCAGGGTACCTGGGATCAAGATCAGAGAATCCTCAGCTCTTTTTTTAAATCAGAGAACACCCAAATTACACAAAAGCTTTTATTCTGCCTTCTGGGTGCAGTTTATTTATGGTACCTGACCAGATACACTATTTTGGTCAATCTTATACTGGAAGGAAAAAAACTTACTTTGCTTTCGTTTTCTGCAGGATCCCTTGAAAAGAGAAATATTTTCCTCAAAACCAAATTTTATCGTTATTGTAATTGGGTTTTTTGCAAAGGAATTTTGACAGCTCATAGCCCGGTTGTTGGATGCTCTACCCGACTGGCAGAGCAGCCCGGCCCGGCAGCACCGCCGGGCTCTGCCCCATCAGGCACGCCGGGCTCTGCCCCTTCAGGCACCGCCGGGCTCTGCCCCTTCAGCCACGCCGGGCTCTGCCCCATCAGGCACCGCCGGGCTCTTCCCGCAGCCCCGCCGGGCTCTCCCGCAGCCGCATCGGGCGGCGGCCGCGGCGCGAGCAGAGCCATCCGATAGTCGGGACATCCCCGCTCTGGCTCGGAGACTCTGGCGGAGGGGAAGGTGTCGGCACCACCCACGCTGACAGCGCGTGTCAGTTCATACCAGCATCGGAGTTCGCTCCTTGAGTAGCAGAATAGGATTTTTCGTTTCTCTAAATAAGCACCTCATAAATTCCGGTTTACCACATTATAACACGACCCAAGGACTGCAGCTCTTCGCGCCCGCCCGGCCCGCCGGTCTCTCCGTGGCTTCGCCCCTCGGTGGGCCCCGGACGGCGGCGGGACCCGGAGCGGGGGTCGGGGCCGGCGGGGGCACCGAGAGGGGGAACGGAGCGAGCGGCGGGGCCACCGGGCCCGCTGAAGCCCCCGCGCTCCTCGCCCCGGTGCGCTCGGGGCCGGTGAGCTTACCCAGAGTCCGTGCGGTGAGACATCAGCACTCGCGGGGTCCCCGCACTGGCGCTCGGGTTGGCAGCAGAAGCCATTTAAGCTCCGAAATACCGAAGAGCTGGCAAGGAAAACCCGGTTTTCCTTGGGATTACCAGCAATTCTCCGCTAATGGAGGTATAAATGGTCCCATCGCTTCCCAACTGCCCGTCCCCGACCGATTCTGCATCGTTGTTACACGGACAGCACTGCTCTTTTATAATCTGCTCATTTAAATATTTTTGCATAACATTGCTTACAAAAATCAAGGAATATTTATAAGTGAAATGCACCCAGAGTATATGCTTATAATCCACTTTTTTCCATTATTTTGCACCTCTCCGTGGCTTTTTTTGAGAATTTTCTTCGATTGCACAGAGCCTGAGCCTGGTTATGTTTTCTCTCACTGCAAACACTCCCCTCAGAAATACTGCAGGCAGCGATGGAAAAGTAAAATCCAGTAGGATTTTACACAGAGCTCTGTGCAGGGTCTACTTGTTTATCTTGTACAATCTTCACCTCATAGTGACTGACAGGACCCAGGAACATGCTGCTTTTGGAAAACATGCAGGAATGCTGCTGGTAGTTCTATATGGGATCAGAATTTGGCAAAAAATGTGCAATATTAGAAGTTGTCATATTCTCCTCATTCCTGTTACCTGGATATGAAAGTTCAAATTCAAGAATGTGTTTTCACATCCACAGCACTCTCGGGTACTATTAAATGAACTCTGTTTAATAAAACACATTCCATGTTACTATTTGGACTGAAGCATTATACTTCTTGTCTTGCAATAAGTAGTTTGGATTTCACTAGGTCATTGAAAATTTTTGAATCAGTCTCTTTTCAAATCATATTTAAAATACTGATGTAAATAACTGTGGCACAGATCCCTACACAGCACAAACCAGGAATAAGGGACACAGTGCTCCATTACAGCTGGTGCTGCCATTACCTTCCGAGGCAGGGAAGGAAATTTTGTCATCCTCCAAACACACTGATCGCCCCCTTCATAAAACACCTCACATCCATCCAGTGAGATGATGGCATCCCATTTCGTCCTTGATTTACTGAAATAAGAGCTATTTTGATCACTAATATCTGCTATTATCAAAACACTATCATGATTTCCACAGATTAGATAACGCAGGTGAAGCTGTGCACAGTCTCCCCCAGCATACATCCCCCCCGGCTCTTTTGCTCTGTGTCATGTTGCATCTGCCTTTAAAAGCTCTGTCACTGAGCGCGGGGGCACCAGACAAAGCTGCAGCCCTCTCGGCTCATGGCTGGAAGGCACGTTGCCCAAGTCCTCCCGTTTCAGTGTTTTCTCTGTACAAAATCCCAGAATCACAGAATCACTTCAGCTCAAAAGACCTCCAAGATCGACTGTGATTTGTGTGTGGAAGTCACAACAGACTCGCAGAAGATGTTGGAATAAATATTCATATAAATACTGAAATATTTACAGAGGCAGTTCTCCCTGCTTGAATCAAGAAAGTAAGTGCAATAAACAGCTCAGCTACAAGGGTTCCAGACACCTGGCACTTCCCATCAGGGTAACCTATGGATTAAATGGTTAATGTCTCTCTTCCTGCGCCAGGCAGTCCAGGCAGGATTTGGGCAACAGAGTTCCAGTTCATTGGCTGGGTGGCCCCTGACTGGGGGAGGCCAAGGCCAAGGTGGCTCCATTGTGGGGCTGCTTCAGCAGCAGCCTCTCACTGCACCAACATCCCACCATCGCCCACCTGCCTGCACGGGTGCTCCTCACCCTTTCCTTTGGGAAGTTCCTAAAGCAGAGGATTTCCCACTCCAGGGAGACGTCATGCAGGAGCCCCTGGGCTGCGAACAGCGTCCCTGCTCAACACACCCACTGCTCCCAGCACAAGGCTCTGGGCACTCTACAGTGTCAAAGGAAAGAGCCATTTCATCTCTCTGTGCTTCGTGTAAACTTCTACACACCAGAGCCCCACAATTAGAGGATCCCTCTGGACTTTTCTTTCTTACGTATTTTCACTGTCCATCACTTCCCTCCCGGCATAAGATCTGAGAGAAAAGGGGTGGTGGAAGTGGGAGAGCAGCAGCAGGAAAAAAATATCTGACAAACGGCAACAGCCTCCCAACACCCCTTTAAAATAATGACGATTTACCAAATGGTTGGGAAGTTGTTATAATTCCTTTTCCAAATTATTACTCACCCTTTAGATTAGAAATGAGGCCAGGGTTAGCAATCAGCCATAAATGGTAGGATTTCTGAAGTAGAAGCACTTGTCTGATTGTGAAGTGGAGGCCATTATTGCCTTGATTGAGTCTTTTTTTTTCTTTTTTTTTTAAGCTTGCTTGATTTGTGGCTGAGAGCACACATTCACCGCAGTACTGGGAGCAATCAGAGCCTTCCCTGCTCTTTTTTGCTCAGTGATTTAGGGTCCACTACTTTGGCACAGCTGCCACCTTTTAGCCTCCATCAAGCAGAGATATTTTTAAGTGAACTGCATTTTGTATTTGTCTTTTCTTCTCCCACGCCTTTCCTTCCTCATGCTTTCTCTTTCCTTTTTTTTCTCCTGTTTTTTGGGGGGTGGGGCAGGGGGGAGTGGGATGAATATCTGTGAAAATATTGTGTGAACTTTGGTTCCAAGTATGAAGTTGAAAGAAAGCAGCTGAAACTGGCTGTTTGTCATCTGGCTCCACACACATATCAGATCTGTAGTTACATGAGAAATAAGGATAAAGTGACTTGTTCAAAGGGCTGAAGTCAGCCAGAAGCCCTGATGGGTGTCTGGGCACTAGGAGTTTAGAGTTCTGTTTACCTGAAAACCAGATTCGAGACAAGAACTTGTATTTATACCATTCCTTTCCAGAAATCATCTGTTTTGCTGGCATATTCTACTTTAAAGCTCTTCCCAGACTGGCTCTAGAGATAAGCAGCACAGCTGAGGGCCTGGTGCCTGGCAGACCCTGGGGCTCAGCCCGGCCCCCAGTCCACACCCAGGAGCAGCCAGTGAAGCCAGTGCAGAAGAGGCAACAGAGTCACAGCAAGGCCACCCCGCTCCGGTCCAACCACAGAACTCACCAGCACCTCCAGGTCAGGAGCACATCAGCACATCTGCAAGAAGATACAGACATCAACCTCATTCCTTTAAGCACTCTTGCTCTAAAATAGCTGAATTTTGTCTCATTGTCCATTTGCAGGCAGGAACTCTATGTCAGCTGACTCAGTAAAACACACCTCCATGGGCCACTGGCACATCCCTAAAGCCATGCTGAATGGAAAGGCACCAAATCCCCAACTGCAATGGGATGACAGGCCTTGGGAGTGCAGGGCCCAGGTTGTAATGCCATGTAATGCTGTATAATGTGACATAAGGTGAGGTAGTGTAATGAGATGCTGCATTACAAGAGTAGTGCTGGCAACTGTGTGCATAAGCAAGAAGTGTAAAAATAACAGACCTAGTATTTCCTGGTGCTGGAGACTGCACATGTGGCAGAAGATGTACTTAGTGCAGGTCTGTAACTCCCCTGTTTCACAGCCATTTGTTTTAAGAAGCGTCAGTTTGGAGGGTCTAATGCATTAAGGAGAACATCAGCCACACAACCAGCTCATCTCCCAGGCCACCAAGCAAGCCAGTGGGAATGAGGGAATGGAAGACTCTCAAAGAGAAATTACTTTAGAAAAGGGAAGCATCTGTTTCAGCATTAACCAGGAAAACCCCACTTCAGGCAGGCTCAGAAGGAATGTGCAGTGAAGCCAAAATGCAATTACAGATATTATTTGCTTTCTTAAACCTGTATTTTTGGCATGTTCTTGCAGAACATCTACATGTGCTGTCCTCTGAAGGCAGCACCAGGACACAGTACCACGAGCCCTCAGGAACAAATGGGAGAACCAGCTCTGCAAAAGCCACCAGGGGTGTGACTCACCAGTGATGACAAAAGGCACATTTCTGCCAGGACATCACAAGCAATTAAGAAACCAGCCTTATACCCAAAACAATCAGGAAGCTGTGCTGCACTGTATTTACCTATTCAATAAGCACAAAGAGTCCAAAGAAACTGCACAGGGCTGCTGTGCAATGAGGTGGGACAAAGACAGAAGAGAGCCTTTGACGTCAATTCATTATTTATACTGGATATTACTGATATCACTTTCCTGCTCAGAACCATTTTATTCCCACTGATCCCAGGGCTGAGAACCAAACCCATCCACTCCCTTTCCTTCTTACAAATGTGCCTCGTTGCACTTGCCCATCCAAGCAGCTTGCCTCATCCGTAACAGGAGCATTTGCCTAATTAATTCCATCTATTCTGAGCTGCACTGGTTTCTAGGGAGGATGCAGGGAGTATTTGACCCCATCTGCATGCCCACACTCACCAGTGAGATGTTTGTGCCCTCAAAGCTGGCGGAGAAGCTCTAGGAATGGAGAGCCAGACCCCACACAGCTCATCACCTCCATGGCTGAGGGCTCAGGAAACTGGCAATGAGCTCTGACCACTTATTACTGGCTTTGTAAGTTGTCCTAAAACATCTATTACAATCATGCCGACAGACATGAAGAAGAGAAAAAGATGCAACATTATGCAAAACTTGACCCAGAAGAGTTGTCCTTCTCCATCTCTCCTGTCTGGAGAAGTACCAGCAAGTTTGGTGTGATCAAAGTCACCCAAGTGCAACCAAAATATTGAAATGTAGCCAGCAATAACTTTTCTGTCTGCGCTATCCCCCTGACCTCCCACACAGTGTCCCATACCCATGTCCCATGCCCTGTGCCCATGTTCCTGCCATGCCCCTTTCCATCCACAGCCGCTCTGGGATCAGCACTCAGAGCTTCACCCATGTGTGTATTTTCTCTCTCCCCATGCACCCCAGCTATGCAGCTGGTCTGGCTCAGATTCAACAAGTCTCTGCTGGACTTACCTGGTTTACTTGCAAATAAATCTTAAAGTTCTTAATTAATTGTTTTGGCCACTCTAAGTCAGTCCATATATGACCCAGTAAAGGCTGCTTGCTGCTGAAAACTTGCTTCAGGATGGCTTAGACTTACAAAGCTGTACTGCAGCAAGCTTTCTAATCCACGGTGCCTGAAGCAAGATCAGATCCAAGGAGCCAGATAAAAAAAAAAAAAGACAAAGATTTCAGAGACTATGTGTGGTATTGTAAGGGTCCCTGGAGAGAAATAGAGTGAAATTCTCTTCTTCCACAAAGCACAGTTTTCACTTTTCTGCCTTTTTCCAGGGGTGGAAAGGCCAGAAAGGAGATGAGACAATGTTTGGGAAGAGGCACGTTCCTCCCAGCATGTACTTGAGCCTGGCACACAGCTGGAATTTCCCCTTGCTGACTCCATCCACAAGCAGCTTTAGAGGAATGAGTTCTGGGCGGGACAGGGAAGAAATTGCTCCAGCAGCTTGTGGCTCTTTCTAAGAACATTCTGTTTGGAGCTGCAGAGGGGCCAGGTGTTGAAACCAGCCTCGAGGGAGAACTGGGGGCAGAGAGCAGCGATTGTCACAGCCCCAGGCTGGCCCTGCCTTTGCCACAATCCCACAGGGTGTGTCTGTTCATCTGACAAGAACCTTCCATAACTGAAAAACTGTTAGATTTCTAATGTTACATTACTAATCTTTAGATAACATTTCAGCTCAAATGAAATCCTGGGGCAGAAACAGTGGTCATTAGCTGGTACAACTATCTAGTACTTTTCTAGTGAATTTTTTTCCAAATTTACATTTCAGGAGAGGTTTTGTTAAAAACAAACACTGAAAATAGTTGGTCAGTTGCTGCCACCCATGAGCCTACTAAGAATTCTCTCTGGGTGTATTTTGTCAGCTCTGAGCAGTTCGCCAATGGAGTAACTTGCTGGACCCACACGTGCCTTGTGCATTGTACAGTTTTATGAACTGAAGGTTGTTGTTCTGCAAGGACGACAAAAGGGAAAGGAGGTGATCTGTTTTTCACATAGATACCCCTATTCTGTGACTACACATCTCCTTTCCCTTCCATCAAGGTGCTGTGATTCCAGTCACCACAGCAGGCTGCCAGCACAGGACAGGTGAAGTTCTCCTGGTCAGCCCTGGTCCAGCAAGAGGGAGGGGTGTGTGTCTCCTTCCCCCCAGCCCCTGAATTGAGCACATCGGAGTGCAGTTCAGAGCTGTCACTTCCCATTATCAGCTCCATCCTCTGCAGACCCGGCACCCCCAGGGCAGGGCTGTGCTGCAGGGTGGCAGCCTGTCACCAGAGCTTCCAGGGACAGGGATAACCATCTCGGTACAAACTTGACATCTATAAATTGATTACATAAGTGGGCAGTGGTGGTCCTTTCAACTATGCTCCTTTTGTTTCAGCTTTACAGTAAAATTACCAGCAGCAGTTTACAATTAAGGGAAATAATAATAACTGTATATGCTTTCATCTACACATACAATTACAATAAACTGCATGCTTTAATAGGATTGTGAAAAATCTGTGTTTGACCTCTACAAAAAAGTAAACATTCTTGTTCTGGGTACTATATCATTATCACAACAAAGGGAAACTCCTGAAATCTGATGATTTAAACATCTGGAGAATGTTAATCACTTCAAAATGACGGATGTTTTTTATTTTAGCTTTTGACAGACACACTCTTTTCATAGATAGATGATTATTTACATAAATTACATCACCAACATGGGGGAAAAAATACAAAATAACTTCAAAGGATAAAGAGCTTAATTAAAAGGAGACTTTTATATTTCTTGTTGTAGAACACAATAAATAGACAAATTTGCAAAGGGAAAAGGTAACTCCATCATTTTAAACATAATGTAGTTGGCTTGCTTTAAGTTTTTCGCCGCATGCACAAGCTTTGGGGTGCACTTTGCATGGGGCTGAGGTGCAGCCACATCCCTGCACCAGTGGCCCAGCTGCCCCTGCCCCGGGGAATGGGCTGTGCTGTGAAAGGGGCAAGGGGCTGAGGGGAAGCTCCGCTTTCCAGCACCTCTGCAACGGCTCTGCAAAGGTTTTGGAGCCACTCTGACAAGTGCCTGCAGCCCCCACTGCCCTCTTGCCAATAGTTCCATACAATATAAAGCCACTGACTTCAGCAGAACTATCCCCAGCAACTCAGATTTGCTTGGGTTCTCATATATAAGTAAAACAAATAATGGTAAATATATAATAAATACATAATACATTCTGCATAATATAACCCAGTGTGTTCTGTGGAACATACAAATGTCCACAGAACAGGACCAAGTCATCAAGAGCAGGATTATGGGATCTTACAGATCCGTCAGTCCTGTGCCCAATGTCACACCTCAGGAAGCAAACTCAGCATGCCCCTCCTTGCCATTGTACATGATGAGCACAGCCCCAGATGATCCAGCTCACTGCCATCACACCAGCTGAATTCTTCAGGCTCTGGAATGGCTGGAATTGGCCACACTGCGGCGTGGCCCTGGCACAGAGCCCACAGTGCCAACATGGGCCAATGCTGCCCCAGCCCTGCCGAGTTCAGCTCATCCACCGCCTCCTCCTCCCGCACACTGAGCGGCTCTGCACCCTGACCTGAGCCAATTTGTCTTCTTTCTGGCACAAATGTCATCCAAAAGGAAGCTATTAAGTCAAGAAGGTAATTCTGCAAGAGCAGTCCACTGTATAAACAGAACTTGACCCAGGGTAATTTATTTCTAGTCCTGCACAAGGGGACTCAAGAGGTACAACTGATACATTTCAGGATCTAAATACTCCAGCAAAGGCCAGAATGTAAGAATTTTAGACAATATTTGTGAGGAGTTTTCTATACTACTAGAAACTGAGAAAAAATTGTAAAACAGCCTTTAAAAAATGAATCGATTTGGTTGTCTGCATTTAAGAGGATAAACATGTGCAGACAGTGGAACTTGGTCTAGAGTTCTGTTAACCCTCCCAAATGTGTTACACTACACTGATGTCCCCACATTTAACAGCATTACAGAGGAGACCCTTTACTGCCTTAATTTTTTACCAACATTAAAGACTGCTTAAAATTGGAAATAGTTTTAAAAAGGGGGTGAAACAGTAAAAAAAAAATAAATTCCTGCTTTACAATGCAGAAAAAAAAATAATTTGGAGTGCAGTAGGAGGTTTGTCTTCCTTATTAATACTGAATTAATGTTTTGCTTAGCCGGAACCAATTTCCTTACCCAAGACCAGTTCTCAACACATCCATGAACACAAACAATCAGCTCTCCTCACACCAGGTACACACACAGACACCCAACAGCTGGTGGGAACAAGCTGTTCCCAGAGCCCTCAGCGGCCAGGACCCCTGCACCCTGGGCAGGGGGACAGTCCCAGCTGTGCTCTGACATGGCACGGGCTGGACACCCTTCCAGGGTGGGTCTCAAAAAGAGCCCAGAGGTGTGAAGGCAAGAAAATCACAGAGATGAATTCTGCAAAGAGCAGCTGGGAATAGTCCCTGAATTGTGTGTGGGAGGGCCTATTTTGCAGTCAGAGGACAGCTCAAGTTTTTGGTGAAACTACAGGCAGGCAATGCTGTCACAGTTTCATGGATCAGCAGATTACACAGAGATAACGTCACACGTTCTACATCATCAAAACCATCTTCAGGTGTGCAAATGTATGAAGTGGTTAATTGTATTTATACTGAGAAAGCACATGACTTTTCAAGCTATAAAAAGCAGTTCTCTTTGCTGCTTGGTATTTACACTTACATTAAATAACTCGCTTTTTAGAAGTACCAGCATTTGAAGTTTCAGGAACTCTGCAGTATCAGATGATCCCTTGCTGGCTGCACCTGGGCCCAGATGAGCTCATTGTATACACCTCCAACCCCGCTCAAACACTGCCTGCTCTGCTTGTTTTCACTACTGAAACCTGCATGGATGGGGCTGACAAACACAGAATCTGCTTTCTGTTCTTGCTCTTGTCACCCAAAAGGGATTTTATAACACACTGTATATTATCAACTTACTTGAAAATGACTCATACTAATGAGACCAAAAAGCACTTTAGTTTACTCATTTTCGACCACCCCATTGCTTTTGGGTCACCCACTACCAGTTGGAAAGACTTCTTCACATTTTGTGCCAGAGAAGTGAGTCTGTTTCTCAGAATTATTCATACATTTTCCCCTCCTTTCACATTTTCCACTTGAAATTTCAAATTATTTTCACAAGGGGTTCACTTTGCTGAAGCCCAAAAACCTCCTGTTTCCTGTCCAAACTTTATTCCCGACACAATGAAACGAGCTGTTGATCATTTGGGGTCTGTTTCTGATGGGATGACTCCCATGACACAGACATTTTACAGCCTGGTACAGAGTAGAAACCTCTATTTAACACACAACACAGTTGTCACGCTGTGCTGGACACAGCCCCCGGTAAGGACAAGGCAGGTCCTGCAAACTCTTGACTTCAAGGAAAACCCCCCATCTTCACTTCACAGGTCTGTCTGCAAGAAAACTTCTATATTCTGCATGAGGCAGCACACAGGAGCAGCGTGGGACACTGGGAACAGATCCCTAGACAGCTTTCTGCTCCCAAAGGAGATGCCCAGAAAGGTGCCCCTCAGAGGGGATTCTGTTTTTATCAGTTCAGCCCAGTGAAGGGGAAAAATAAGTTACTGATCCCAACAAACTGACTGGTACGCAGAGAGTTAAAACATAACACACCAACCTTTGCTTCTGAGACTCTGAGAGATCCATTCGCTCACCTTTGGTTCCAGTTTTTCTGGTTTGTATCAGAAGAACTAACTGTTTCTTAGCCTGCATCCTTCCAAAAGAACAAGCAGCAACTAAGGCTGAAAACTCCTTGTAATGGCCACAAGTTACCTTGTGAGCAGACCTTTACAGTGTTAACTAAAGCCACCTACCACACCCACTGCCCAAGTGCCCCTACAGCCTGCTCAGGGCTGAGAAAGTAATGCAGTGAAGGAACATGTATTCCCCAGACAGCCATGTGACATCAGTGATCAGCCACAGGAATCCACAGCTGCATGTTGTGTTCTTGTTCATCTGGGTTCCTACAGACAAAGGCATTTACTGCGATCACTAAAAGCCCACTGCTGAAATTCCAGTAAAATTGGTGGAATAGGAGGTATGGTGGTGTGTTGCTAGAAAAACAGGCCTAAAATTCTGTAGCTCATTATCATCCAATGGAATAGAAAAATCTGCTGAAGTGCTGGGCAGCTTGTTGCCAGTTTGTGCTCTGACAGAAGAGCACAGCCACGGTGGGAACTGAGCTCTCAGGACCTGTGACTGCCAGGAAAGCCGCTCGGACGTGCCGAGAACTCCAAGACCATTGCAAGTAACTCACTTGGATGTTCACTCTTCACCTGCACCTGAAGGACTGAATCCCGAGCTGTCAGCAGGGATAACTGTGTCTGCTGGAGCAGCAGGACAGAACGAGGCACCCTGAGCAGCCCTCTCTGCTCCTGACTCTCCATCCACAGAAGTTATTTCTGGGCGTGACACACCAGCTTTAATTGCTGACTTCACAGGGAGCTTTGTGCCATTGGCAACCACAAAATTGATTGTTTCCTTTGAGTTGCTGATGCCTAATCATAAACATTTCTAGAGTCACATTTTCCTTTGAGCTATACTGACATGTCTGTGACAAAACCCCTGGGATATTACCAGTGTACCCCAGGAATTCTGGCACAATTCTTTAATTGCACAGCATTCACAGCACAAAGTAATGAACTTTCATTCAATAATACTGGATTTACTACTTGAATCTGTGATTTACTGTTGCATTGCCTTTCCTCTCCCAGTTTTGCTAATTTTTAGGGGTCTGTAATGTATCACTGTGGAGTTCTTCAGCCTCTGCAGAATCAAACAGAAAACACTATTCATGCACAGCTGTTTAGGGATAGGATGTATAACTACTCCATGTCAAAAGTGTTCAGAGAGTTACAGAAATGACTTGCACTATTTTAGAGCTGGAACCAATAAAAAATTCGGAGTAGAAATTTGGAACAGCCTGAAGTGCCAAACATGTTCTTAGATATCTTTATAAATCTCTCAGCTAAGGTTATAATTCACTGAAGCCAAACAGCACAGCTTCTTTGAGCGAATCTGACAGTGGCAGGCTCATGGCAGCCTGAGTCTCTACACATCTTCCCTCATCCCTCCCTTCATTTTAATCTAATTAGGGGCTTACCTAGCGCAGGCATTGAGAGATCCTGGGATTTCCACACCATCCAATTGTTCACTGACATTGAATTTAACAATTCTGGGAAAGAAGACGAAGGTTTCAGTCCCCTGACTCTGGAGTTATCTGCTGTCACTGACTGATGGGGATCCAGGTCTGCTGATCCTCAGGGCACACGGTAAAACCTGTTTCCTCAGCCACATTCTAAGAAGAAATCTTTGGACTGACCTTGACCTTTCTGTCATGTACAATTTCTAGCACATGTTTTTTCCATTGTCAGAAAGTGGTAAGTTGAAGTTTTTCAAGAAAATCGAGAGGCAAACAATAAATATAAATCAGTCAAAGTGGCATATAGAGATAGAAAACCTGCCTCCAAAACTGAGCTAAAGAAGACCAAACAACCCAGCTGTGCCTGAAACATGCCAGGCAGCTCTATGACTGCACAGCAGTCTCAGCACCAACTCCAAAATTCTTAATATTGACATAAATAAATGGTTGTAAGGAAAGAAAACCAGCTTGATCATTATAACTCTCTGTCTTCACTATCTGCAGCTGACTCACTGGACTTTAATTAGTAACCAAAGCAGTTCTGGGAGCATCCCCCAATTACACAGCTTTGCCCACAGTATCTTCAGATGGGCAATAAGGAAACAGGGAAAGGACAAGCAAACTGATTTTCAAGGAAGGCAGCACAGGAGAGATCTGAGCAAAAGCAGAGTCAGAGGGAGTCATTTGGGTTCTGGTAACTGCAACTCATTACAGAGAAGTGAAACAGCCAGGGCTGTTGACGTCGTAATTCAGTCCCAGTGCACTCTGAGAATACTCTTAGTAGTTCTCAACAAAAAAATTGCAATATTAATAACCCTGGATAGAAATGATGTCAAGAAAATCAGGGGTCCTGGCAGCAGCACAGTGACTCTGGGAAGTGTAACTATTCCACGGTAAAAAAATGAGAAGGGAGAGGCAGAGCCTGAGAGTTCCCTGGGGCTGGAAGCTCCACTCCCAACTCCACGTTGCTTGTCCTGTGCTTGGAACAGCAGCACAGGACACAGGGATGGGCAGGAAAACTGTCCTGATGAACTGATGCTCAACCTTGTTGGGGAGAAAACAATAACAAAACAAGAAAATTCACTGTCCCTGAAGCTTGGAGTGAAAGAAAAATAGGAAAGGCAGACTCAGACCCCTCCTTGGACCCTTCCCTGCACTGGCAGCACAGTCTGGGGCCTGGAGGAACAACCAAGGGAAAATTAGTCTCCTGCAGAGTTAAATAGCAAGGAAATTAATTTTTCACAAGGCAAATGTAAAATGAAGGGTGTGAAAATTAAAAAAGACAAGAAATTGAACATAGGTTCTTACTCAAATAGCTGACTCCCAAGCCACCTTTTTTAAATTTGGTTATCATATAGAGTCGTGTTATTTTCAGTGAGTTTCATATCAGACATGCCTCAGATTCTTCCTACAACTGATAGTACCCATCAGATCTTCACACTATTATAATAATTGTTTGGAATTCTCCTTATTATGTTGCTTGCAGGGAATAGAAAAGTAAAGTAGCACACAAATCAGCTGGAAAAATGCATTTTAAAAGTACCAGAAGTCAAATCTAAAGTGACAGGCACAACAACACTACCCCTCTGTGGAAAACATGCAGATCTTCACAGCTATAGATGAGGCATTCCAGAACTGTTTACTCATCAGTTTGTGTTTAAATACTATTTTAAAATATTAAAATTGGATCTGGGTCAAAAGTGCTCAGCCAAATAATTTTGGTTCTCTCCATTTCAGAGCACGAACCCTTGTGTCCCCTTCCTGCTCCCCCAGTGCTGGTCCCAGCCAAGGTGACAATAGTGTCACCCAGCAAAGGCCTGGGCATCCCAGGAAGCTTCACATCAGTCTCCAACTGCGACATGGGAGAGTTCCCAGCGATGCAGAGGCTGCTGAGGAGACCTGGGGGCCTCAGACCCCCTGGTACTGGCTGAGACCATTCCTGGACCTGGGTCAGAAAGTGCTTAAGGGCAAAACCAAAGCAGAAAACATCACAAACAAATATTTCTTTTGTTCCCAAACCTTTGTGATCTTTTGCCTGACA
>JAOXXN010000120.1:30696665-30710597 GCA_026770055.1 Myrmophylax atrothorax
AGTCTGGCATCAGAACACTCCTGTTCAGGTCAGTCCTTGTGCACACTGAGGATGGATGGTGGTTTTCAGTGGAATATCAAGATTTAGTTATTTGATGGAGAATGTACAACTGGAGCAAGCAAAAGTAAACTGCAAGAAGAGTTTCCTGGGTATATAAATAAACACACTAACACAAGCAGTTCTATCATGGCAAGTTCAGCAGGTAATAGGCCATTGCACTGTCTCATTCCTGCTACAGGGAGCACTGTGACCTTTAGGGATTTAAAAAAAATCAGTTTCTGATGACAGTATAAGTAAATGAAAGTAAAACAGGTTTGTAATTGTAGCTGAGGCCTCAAACTTGGGATAATTGATTTCTGTCTTTTGATTTCCTGTAGATACTCTGTGACTTAAATATATACCCCATTTTTGGGTGCTCTATTTTGCCCATTTTTCAACCAGCAAACCGTAGTCGCCCTTTTAACATGAGCTTTGAGCTCAGAAGGTGACTGTGATATGCCCAAAGCAGCAAGTAGAGCACCTGCTGATACAGCATCAGGCACTTTTGCTTCACCAGGTTCTCTCACTGCCCAATGCCCTGTGAAGGTGAATCCAGAGCAGAGCCTTGGGTGGCTGCTCTGCAAGCACCAGCCACTGGAACTTCTCAAGGGGGTCTTTGAGGGAGGCTGACCTTTTCCAAAGCCTGTCCAAACTACACTCTTGTCATTGATCCCTGGGTGTCAGTGGTGTGATGGAGCCCCATGGGTGCCAGTTGGAAGCCTTGGACACAGAGCTGTGCATCTGTGGGCAGAACCAACCCCAGAGAAACTTCCAGCCAGACACTTGCAAACACTGGGGTTGAGCTGCAAAGGCAGCTGATACCCAATGAAATACTGCAATCCATTATCACTGCTACTCACTGCAGATGGAAACAGCGTGAGCTTAAACTTTTCACACCGCATTTTGACTCAATACCTGCCAAGGACTAGAGCCAAAATTCTGTCAAGACTCTTCTTTTCGGTTTTGATTTCTTGAGAAAGAATCTGAGGGGAAAACATGACTAGGACTCCTTTAAGCAAATTAAAAACTTATGCCTTCTTACAAATATGAGTAAAAGAGATACAGAGAGTGAAAGGAAATGTCATCAAAATCCCAGGATTCCAACAGTCACAGAGATGTGAGCAATTCTCTGGTAACCCTATAGCTGTATCAAAAGCAAGCAGTGAGCCCCAGGCAGTGTTGCCAAGATGATTACCCAGTTCCTCTTGGAAGTTTCCATGCAGCTCATGTCATACCTGACCCACACTCTGTGTTCTGCTACAGGTATAAGGAAACTCAGCCATGTGTTCCCATTTTGATTACAAACCCAGACCTTTCCACTCATTCCCGGACGACTTAATCATGCTAGGAGACTGAGCAAAGCTGACAGATGAATGGGAGCATAAGGAATATACAGTTGTTAATCTGGACCTTTCCTCTGCACTGAGGGACCATGAAATCCCACGGCGGTCTCCCAGGGAACCCAGGGAGATGTGATGTGGTTCCAGGGCTCAGCTAGAAGCTGCACAACTCCCCATGTTTTTCCTTGTAAAACCCCTAAGAGTTGCGGTTGTGCCCCATTTTGTAGAAGATGAATTGAGGCCTAGCAAGTGGCTGAAGAGTTGACCTGAGTGCACACAGATGTTGTGCCACAGCAGGAGACCCAACTTTGGTGTCCAGGGTCTTTGGTTTCTTTGCCAAACACAAGCGCCCTCTCCACACCCTGTCTGTGCCCAGAGGCACTTGGTGTCCAGCATGAAACAGCAGAAAAGCAGAGGCTTGGGATGCTTAAAGCCCCGTTCTAGCTGTAATCACCCACAGCCCAGCTCAGGCTGGTGCCCAGAGCCCAGTGTGGGGGTGCCAGGGCCAGTGACCAGAGCTCCTTCCAAAGCTGGACTACTGCGAGAAAGGCAAAGGGAGGTTTGACCTTATTCGGGATTTTCCATCCAACATCTATTACCATGTAGACCATAACACTCAGTATCAAACTGAGATCTCCCAGCAGGCTGCTGATGGAGTATCCCAGGCCCTTCTCATCCCTTGAAATGATAGCAGATGGCTCTACTTCACCACTCAGATGAAACCCCACGGGTTCAGAGGCATTTCATCTCTATGCAGCATGTCTGAGCTTTTTCTTTACCAGTGATGACTATTCAATAAAAGTTTGTAACTGCAACTTCATATCCACAAAATAAATCACTTTTAACTGCACAGTCTAAGTATGTGAGTGTTCTGGCAACCAATTGAAAACAGATAGGTTCCTGCTTACAGCTCCATGGCAGTGAAAACCATGACAAGCTGAGGAAGGTATGTTTAGAAAGGAAAATCTCACACCAGTGCTCATATGGAAATGATTTTTTCAAAACATTGTGGTATTGTAAACCCAGCTCAATAAACAGCAAGGTCACAATAGCATTGTTCATCATGGCATCTCCTGTAAAATTCAATTTATTCATTATTTTTGACGGCCAGGTCCCTATTTGCTCTTCCATGTTAAAAGTTAATGATAACAGGTGAACAAAAGAATCATCCTCATCACCACTAATTATTTCTAAGGGTTCCAGAACCCTGGAATTAGGCTATACACTCCTGAGTGCTGCAACCTTACCTATAATATAGTTGCCTAAACAGCAACATGGAAAATTGCATACTTGCTACTTACAGCAACAAAAAATAATGATTGTATTAGTTGGCCCCAAGCCTGCCAGTGGTTAAAAACTCTTTGGACAATGCTCTTAGATATATGGTTTAACTTTCCAGATGCCCTGGACGGAGTCACGAGTTGGACACAAGGGTTCTCACAGGTCCCTTCCAGCTCAGGACACTCCATGATTCCTTGCATTCTATTCTACCATGCAAATGTGTCAGTTTAGAAGAACATAGAGGGTCTTCTTGAGAACCTGTGGAGGCTGATATTTCTATGGCTGGAGACAAAGCCATGATCAAGCACATATTTTTAACTTAAGAAGCAGGAACAATTACACAAAAGAAATTCCAGAGTGAAGGCTACATTTGGTCCAGTTGGAGATTACATAAATACAATGTAATGATGAGCAAAGTGACAAAAAAGATGTCTCTTTCCATTATACAGCCCTGAGCAAGGTGTGAAGGCTGACCACCTTTGAGTGGCTGAGGGGATCCAGAGGCTGGCCAGGCCTCCTGGCAGCCATCAGACAGACAAAGAGGGGACAAACATTCCTCTGCTCTGGGTACTCTGGCTTCTTGCACTAGGGAAATCTTTCAGCCGTTGCCATGCCAACCATGCTTTTGTCTTGCACACCCTTATCCAAGACACTTTATCTGTTTTCAATAGTTCCTAATCCAGGAAACCACTTAAGAATGTGCTTAACCTTAAACACATACTAAAGCCCCATGGAAGCAACGAGATAAGCTTAGGAATCAGTGCCAAAGCAAGGAGAATGATTTCAGTGGTTTGGGAAACAACGTTGTGGTTTTGCTCTTCCCTCTCTTGCACAGAGAGGTGAACACTGGCTGATTCCTCAGAAGGGAAGAGAACATGCTCCAAGCTCTCTGCTCTCATCCCAGGAGCTCCAGATGTAGTACCTGGCCACCCTCTGGGCCAGCAAGAGTGTGTGCCACTGCCAGCACAAAGCAGGGCTAAATCACACCTCTGTCCTTTGTGGGCAGCACCATTGGCATCATTTCAGTGCCTCATTGCTGTTACTGTGCTTTTATCACAAAATGCATCAGCCCATGAAGTCTTGGGTGGACCTTGAAAATGATCAGGGACAAGGACCCATATGGTGCTTGAAGACTGGGGACATATTGCCACTGAACTTAACCTGCAAGAACTATCGACGAGAGGAAATGACCTCAAGTTGTACCAGGGAAAGTTTAGATTAGATATTAGGAGAAGTTCTTCATGGAAAGGGTTGGAAAGCCTTGGCACAGGACACCCAGGGCACTGGGGGAGTCATCATTCCTAGAAATGTTAAAAAAACATGTGGATGTGGCAACTGGGAACATGGTTTAGTGGTGAACATGGAGGTGGTGCTGAGTTGGTAGTTGGATCTGGTGATCTTCTAGAGGTCTTTTCCAATCTTAAGGACTCTCTAATTCTATGATTGGAGTTTCTTATCCAGTAATTGTAAAACTATGTTTTTGTTGTATTTTTCACTCAGGGAGCTCATTACTGAGCAAGGTGAGGGTGCCACAGTGGGAGAGGCAAAAGGCAGTCCCAGGAGCAAGAAGGGTTGGCTGTGCCTGGTGAGCAGGAGCCATCAGCTTCACCTACAGCAGAAAGAGGCAAAGTATTGCTGCTACCAAGCAAATCCCAGGTGTGACTGAGCTGGGCTCTCTGGGAGGTCTGAGCAGTCACAGAACTGGTTGCAATGACAGGCAGGTCTCACACCAGCCTTTCACAGAGATGCTCACACATCACAGGCACAACCTCCAAAATTCAGCTCATTAGTCCCCTGCTGGTCCTGGATGGCCATTTTTTCCTCAAATATACATCTGTCATCTAACTGATTAGCAAATAATCAGCCTAAATTTTGGTAAGTCTTCAAGCGGTTGCAGCTTTCTGTAGTGAGCAGAGTTTCTAACAGCTCATTGCTGCCCTTTCACTGACATGCAGAACCAAACGTGGGCGAAGAGCAGGGAATAAACCAGGGACCTCCAGCACCGGGGTGGGCCAGGGCTGAGCACCCTCTAGAGGCAAACCCACCCCCCTCTGCAGACACTCGAGGATCAAGCTGTTCCTCCCCATACATTGTGGCAAGCACTTACACACCCCACGAGGGGCCGTGCTCACTGATAAATACCAGATTGCCTCAACATAGTTGTTCTGTGGCTTAAATTTCTTGGAAAATGCAGTTTTTATTAAAGATAATGAAGCATTGTGTTCTTTGGGGTGAGTCACTGAGCTGCATCGTGTTCTGCCTTTGCATTTTGGAAGATCAGTATGATGATACCGGGGAAATATAATAATTTTGATTACCACAGCAAAAGCAAGGGCAGCAAATTCTGATCTTAAATTTCACAATGCACATCTATTATTACTCCCATATTAACAAAGCAGAGTCCTGAACCTGTTCATTTGCTACCCCAGGTTCCTTGGGAATATTGGAATAGCTATTGTTCCATCCCACTTGCTAGATACTACAGATCTGGAGTTCACCAGCTCACACCAAATTCATACTGACTTCAGGAAACTGTTAGGATATTTCAGCCAATTTTCCTCTGGCAAGAAGTAATCACTCGTGAACAGCAAGGATTAAACTCCATCTTCAATGGGGTCTAAGCATCTTTTTAGGCACTTCTTCAGGAACACCATGTTGGAGAAGCCAAGGTTCATAAGCAGTCTTGTAAAAGAAGCTTTTGCATCACCAGTAAAAGTCTATTGGAAGTGAACTTTAACTATTAGTTATTGGAGCCAAATGTTCATCCCCTTTGCAGCAGTGAGGGCAGGATTCACCTCCAGCTCCTCGGGGGGAGCAGACACTGCAAATTCAGGGCACATCTACCTCAGGCACAGAGGCAGCACTCCGGGGTTTGAGTTCATATCAGAAATGCTTCTGGCACAGTGATATGGAGGTGCTATGCCAAAGCTGATGCATAAATTATTTGCCTTTCATTTCTGTTAAGATTGCTGACTAATTGCCGGGCAGATGTGGACATTCTGGGCTGTAGATACACTAAAGTCCAATTCGCTCAGCTCAAGAACTGCCTCAAAGTCAATGAAATAAGCTACTTAAGAGCCTCTGAAGATCTGGCCCTCCCTTTTCTTTCCTATCTTTAAGTTTACTTGGTTGAATTTCTCTTAATTTGCAGATCTTGTGCCTAATTGGAAAGGCAAAAATCTGCCTATTAAAGGTAAACCACTGTCCCGCTTTGGAAATTATGAAGCAGCCCTTCAGTGTCTAACAGAGGCTCTACTGGAGAATTTTCTTGAGATTTGTTCACAAATATTTCATTCCTTTAGAAGAAAGTTGCTCAATTTGGTGGCTAAATACAGCTCAGACCTATAAAACCTGTACAAAATATGCTAAGTCCAAAATAATAAAGCATTAGATTTTATTCCAATTCCATTCAGATTTTCTGAAATTTCCATGGTCTGACCTGCAGCCAATAAAAGAGGGCCATGACATCAGTGTGAGAAGCTGCTCCATAACTGGAAAATCAGGTACAGCTAAGAAAAGAATGATACTCAGGACTATAATTCTGGTTTGCAGCGCAAGTAGCACCTACCAGCAGCACAGGACTTGTGAGCACCTCTGTCCCCAGCTGGGGCACTGCCAGAGGGTTGTCATGGGCAGCCTCAGACTTGGGTCCTTCTTCTTGCATGTTTAGATTTCAGAGGGTTTTAGGGCTTAACAAGTCCTTGAAACAACTGGCCAATTGTTTGGGGTTTTTGAGGTAGCTAGAAAATGGAAACTGGAAGAAGGAATAATCTTCTAGAAAAAATAATTATAGCTGTTCTTAATGATTATTTAAAATAGGAAGACATACAGAGGAGTTAGCTTTCTTCTGGAAAATTATTACTTCTCTCTAAAATACATCTGTGTTTGTGACAAAGCCTTCCAAAGGAGTCTGATTAGTTTCCAGAAGATGAAACCAGAAGAATTTCTCAAGGGATTGGTTTCTAAAGCTCATTTTTATCCCTAATACTCACGATAAATTATTTTTACCATTTTCTGACATTCAGGCTGCCACAAACAGATCAAGCCACACTACCAGAATAAAACACTTTATCATTCCTATGAAGTATTTTGATTATTTTATTCAACTAAAAGAGAAAAAAATCAAAAGGGTAATTTTTGTGTGCTTTAAGGCATATTCACCAGATTTCAGCTCTTGTCATTGTCTTGCGTTGAAGCTATACTCATTAATTTGAAACAATTAACTTAAACTTGAACATATTTGGGTTGAATTTGAATCAGAGTCCTGGCAGCACCCTTGCCAGGGAATTACCCAGGTACATACACAACATTATCCACAACCTTATTTGGTTTTCAGAGATGTACAATGACTTAGAGCTCCATAGACAATGCTCATGCCTTTGAGATAGCCCAGATTTATTTAATTTTGCATTAAAGTACAAACATCAGGCTGCCACAGCCATAACAAGGGCATCCCAACAGTGCCAGCACTTACACTGAAACCCCCGTAAATACTGGGATGTCCTTCTGTGACAGAGCAAAGTGCAAAAAGAAAGGATACATGGGTCATGAATTGTTAAATGCTGCAGTTTCTTGAAAATGTGTGGCTATGCAAAGGCCATTTGTCAGTAAGAGGGACTTTGGAAAAGGACCCTTCTCACTATCAACTTGTTTGAGTATGAACTTTGTAGGTCTACAGGGTATGGTCCCCAACCTCTGCCTCGAGAGAAAACAAGTCCCTCTTACACTGTTACTTATACTCTCGACACCCACCCTCTTGCCTCCCCAGTCCCTAAACCACAAGGCAAGGTTACATTTCTGGCTCAGTGCTGCCTGGTGTTATCTTGGTCATGAACAAGTCACTGTGGTAGAAGCATTCACAAGCAGTTACCATGCAGCAGTGTCCAAAACAGTGCCACAGTCCCCTAAACTTGAAGCAGGAAACAATTAGTTGCAGTGTTGTGGCATCTCACAAAAGCAATTCAATGTTGTCAGCATTGGATATTCTATTTTATCCTCCAAACCTCAAAAATAGCTCCAATAGTTTCAGTCTGATAGCATAGAAATGTAATTTAAATGCTGTTAGCTGATCACACATCATTTGTAAAAGAACTCTAGATTAAGTGATAGGGCATTTCTTGCTAAATGACATCCAACTTCTGGCAATAATCATAAAATATGGCTGTGCAAGTGTTTAGTGCAGATCCCAATAGCTAAAGGACCAAAACCAGCAAGAGTCAGAACCCCCCAGAGGATCCCCTTGCTTGGGCAGCAGCATCTCACCCTCCTCTGGCTGTTCTCTGCAGCAAATGTTCCACCAACACACTGTCATTCCACACCTGCCAGAGGCACAGACACAGAGCCAACTGTGCCAGCACTGGCCCAGGGTCATGGCACCAACACCTGAACCTGCACACGCAAAGACCTTACTCCAAAAGGCTCATTTCAGTTTGTGTTGACACAGCAAAACCCCACAGTATCACCCAACACAGTAAGGCAGCCAGAACAAGTATCTACAGAAAATATTTGCAAAATAATTTTCACTCATGGCAAACCCAAAGAAATACCAACTCCCACAGTGCACATAGAGAGTGACCAGGTCCAGGAATAAATTTCTATCTCTGCATGCATGCCCTCTACACTTGTATTTCCTGACAAGTCTTTTTAGAGAAATGATTATATTAAAAAATGCGCTGATTCATCAACAATGATTTTGTATGTAGGGAAAAAGGTCAGTTATGAGAAACTGCCACTTTCAATATCCAATTCAAAATCCAGTTTCAATAGGCTAAATTAAAAGTTCTAACTTTTTACTCAGATTTTTACTGTGAAAAAGTAATCACTTTTTCATAAATTTAAAAAATTAAATATAAAGCAAAAATTCCTAAATTAAGAATAAAATATTTTACAATATTCTAAGCAAGAAGTTACAACTGACTGCCTTATTTTTTTCAGTTCTTCCTCATATCCCCACAGTATAGCTAATAATATGGATAGTGATCTTAAGTCTTTTCCCCATTTTTTTTCCCTGCAGCATCCTTCTGAGTACCACCCATGGCTGTCAGAGCTCCCTGCCAGCACGACTCAAACCAGTGCAGAGGCTCAAGCAGTGCAGCAGGTCGAGCCCAACACACTGAGACAGCCACAGCCCTGAGAGTAACAAGGCTGAGGACTGACACACAGTTCCCATTACAACTCTCCTTAACTTATCCTCTGCTAATGCTCCATCAGGGCATGGCACACAGCCCTCTGAAACCTCCTTTGGATCTAAACAGTTTATCTCCCTCAAGCACTCACTGGTCACTCAGTAGCAGCCTTGTGCCAATGCTCACTAAGGAATATTGTCTCTATTCTTGCTCTCCTCTATCCTTTCTCTCCTTCCTGCAGGGAGCACAGAAGGCCAGCGGGGCTTCCCAGGGATCCTGTCCCTCCTGGGGTGGCCCCTGCCGTGGCCATGGCCCCTCAGAGCCAGAGGCAGGGTTGGGAAGGGGCTCCTGTCACTATGGTGCTCCTCGGGGGGAAGGCCACGGACATCCGTCACCCACCAGCACCTCCAGGACATCCATCCCAGCTGATCCTACAAAGTCATTACAGCTTTATAAAATTATGCTGAGTTAGTAGACACTGTGTGGTGTGTGTTGTCCCAAGCCACCAGCAGCAACAGCCCAAGGACAGAGCACTAGACTGTCATTTGCTTCTACATTTTAATCAAGAAGTAAGTCCTAACCAGCCTTTCTTGTAACCCCACTAAAACAGCACCATGGAGGGTCTAACAGCATTCATGTAAGTTTCTTCATACGATGTTATTTTAAATAAAACAAACAAAAAACCAACCCAAACAAACAAAAAAACCCCAAAAAGTGAAGGATGCAAGGGATATGTGTTGCAGGTTCAAATTTTCAAGGCAATTAAACTCCTTCTGCATTAAAATCTCCAGGTTTCTTTGCTCAGTAGAGCAGGAAAAATCCCTCTGTTCATACGAAAAATGACAACTGCGATATTTATTCTCAGTGTCTGTGAGACACCCCATTGCCAAAGCACTCCTCCCACCCCAACCACACACCTGGGAAGGGCTCTCCCACACTCCAGTACTGAACATACCCTTGGCTTCCCCACAATCATCAGTAACAAAGGTTAGAAAAAAACATGTGAACAAATTAAATTAGAAAAAGGCAGTACTATGGAAAGGGTTCCTAGCCCACAAGATACACTTCCATGCTCTAACAAACATTTTACTTCCAAAGAACAGCAATCTGGAAAGCCCAGAATATTATGTAAGGGACATTGCCAACAGAAGGATCATAAAGTTAAAAAGTCACTCTTAATCAATGACAAATTCAGTATTTGTTGCTACAATTACAAAGATAATAGTTCCTTTATGTCAGTGCCTTTGGTTTTGCAGCTGTAAAATAGCTTTGAAATTCAGCGTTTCAAGTAACAGAAATTAATAGGAGGTCATTTCTACCGGAGAAATTTTAGGGGCCCATCCTCTCTAATCATCATTAAAAACTAAATCCACAGGAGAAGAGGCACTTTACTGATTGTCAAGTGGAAGCTATTATTCATTTGATGAAGCTCTTGGCACAGTGCCATTTATTCTGCTGTAGAGCCTGCTGGTTGCTCTACTTCATCTCATGCAATCAAGGTTGTTTCTGCCTGCCAAGAGTTATTTATAGAGTGGGGGGAAAATGCAGTATGTTCTCTTGCTTCTTTCAAACTTTGTAACTGAACAACTGCCTCCCTGCTCCCCAATGACATTTTTTTGTTTTGAGCCCCACTTGCATAAAAAACCAAAAGCATGTTCCTAGATTTCTTCTTTCTTAAAACACAGAAACAATTCCTGTACCATGGACATTTTCATTGAGAAATCATCTGATTTTCTCCAGTTAAGATTCTGCACAGCTCTGGCAGCAGGCAGCCAGTGTCCCTGTGTGCCACCTCTCACTCAGTGCCAGCCACACCAGTAGCAACGGGGATGTGCAAAAGGACCTTCTCTGAGGGTCACCTTCACTGCTGAAACTCACCCGTACCTGCAGGGTAGGGAAATTTTGTTGATGAAGGGAACACTCTGCCTGTTCTCACTAAGATGTCACGATGAGCATGTGGACTAGGCATTTGGGCTGAGAGATGATAAATTTCTACCCCATAGCTTGATCCTCCAGGTCCAGCCCATGCATGACCCTCACAGCCAGGCAGAGTGTGCTGCTGTGCTGTCAAGGGCTTTACATCCCTTCAATGTACAAATCACCAGAAATTCCTAAGCAAAATTTTAAAGTCTGGTTTTGACCTCAAGGCCAGTTTAAATCAGGAATCCTGACATTCTTTAACTGAAATATATAAATTCAGAAACAGTCTTTACAATGAATGTAGTAAAACACTACTAGTGTTGAGTTTGTGCATGAACCCAGAAACAGCCCTTTAGGGTTTCAGTAGTTTTTAAGAAGTCCCAAATAAAGCACAAACTAACATCTGAAAAAGAGGGAAAGTGAATTTCCTGCATGGTAAGAGTAGAAGTCTCACAAATGTTCAGGAAACAGAACTATCAATTTGCAATTAAATAATTTTCAATTCTGTTTTTTTCTGTGAAACGGAAAGCAAGCCATGGTCATCCCCACTCCAGAAAATATTGTTAGTCTTCCTTTCCCAGAGCTATTAACCAATCTCTCTTTAAACAGATACAGTTATTTCAAGTTTCCTCATTGCAGTTCTGATACTCTGCTCACACAAAATAGCACTTTATTCCATGGGTGGTTTCCCCAATATCACAACATTATTCCCCAAACTAACTGTCACTGGTATGCCCTCCCCACTTCACCTTAGGACTTCAAGCATAATAAACAAAGCACAACCACTGCACCAGTTTCCTTCACCCCTAGACCAAACTCTAACTATTCCCTAATCAAGTCCATAACAAAATTTCTCTGGTGTCTCATTTGTGGATAACAGAGCAAAGGCAGAGGCAGGGAATGTGTGTGCCAGCTCTGCAGCTAAGCACAGAACCATTTGATTTGGAAAAGCCCTCCAAGACCACCGAGTCCAACTAGTCCCCCAGCACTGCCAAGGCCACCACTAATGTGTGTCCCCAAGTGCCACATCCACGTGGCTTTTAAATCCCTCCCGGACTGGGGACGCCAGCACTGTCCTGGGCTGACAAATTTCTTGTTTGGTTTGCAGACCTGATCTGGAGACTAACAAAGATGATTAAACTGGCCCTATTTCTAAACTTTTAAAATATTTTTATCTTTTAATGAACTTCATAGAAAAGAAAAGCAGATATTTGATTCCAGATCATAATTTCCTAAATAAAATGCCAACCTAATGTAGAAAGGCTGTTTTCTAATGGGTTCTATTCCTTCTGACTAATATAAAATTTGATATAGTTTAGTGTATCATTAGTTAAACAAAATTCATAAGATATACCAAGAGTGACTAATAACCCACTGGTATTGAGAGACTGACAGGAAATCCCTTCAGTAAAGAAAATGTCGAGTAATTGTTAGCCAATTTCCTAGGGATTTTATACGTAATAAGCAAAGTACATTAGGAGCTCTTGATTTAACAAAAAGCCCCTGAATTATGCATTTATATAAGGACAAGTACTGTAGGCAACATTTACACAAGTATGCAAATTTCATGCAAAATGCAGTTTGCATATGGTGCAACAACCATCCCCCATATAAAACATGGAATAATTCCAGGGAAGAATTTCCAGCACAGTAAGCACTGCACAGCTTGATCGAGAAAACACAGGTTTCCAAAATAACCAGCAAAACTATTGTTCTAACTGTTTTGTGAAAAAAGATGTATAAATCACCAGGAAATCATGTATGCTTTGAGGATTAGGTCTCGAAGCTTGTTTTCCCATTGGATGACATGCCAAACTCCAGACACCAAAATGGGTTATGCTGAAGAGCAAATACCAGTCATTAACTTTCCTGTGGTTTAATAATTACACCTCTTCCTGGGGATGTGATTAAACCACACACAGCATTAAAAAACAGAGGGAATTAAAGCAATATGCCTCAGAGCTGAGGAGTAAGTGAATGTGTAGAGTTAAGCAAAAGCTGGATCAGATGGCTGGCTGCGTTTCCAAGGTCGGTCCAGCAGTGCAACACACGAATGCAATAAGAATAACATCATTACCAGATGTAGCAGCGTTCCCCCCTCCACAGGGGAATTGCAGCATTGCATTACAGATCAGCACGAGGGCACCATGGCCAGCACAGACCTGGCCCCCCACCAGGAGCCCTGGCTTTCCCAAGGGAAGGATGACTCCTTCCCAAAATATTTGGGCCCACTATTCGCTTCAGTGCTGGTGCTGTGGGTTTATATTCCAGGGAAAAAGCACCTGCAATGCCTGGCAGGGAACTGCAGCCCCTTAAATCCTAAATACAGTCAAACTGAAGCCTGTCGAAACAAGCCTTAGGCCCAAGGACAAACACCCCTATGCCACAGACGAACTGAGTGTTCTCTTCCACTTCACTGTGATTTTAGCACTGCAGTGCTAGAAACATTCCCAACCAGTGAAGTGATATTGCATTGCATTGTGATCCATGTGGCACTGTGAGGTTACACAAGCTAAAGAAAATGTCACTTCTGAAGACCTGTGTTAACACACTCTCTCATTTCCCCATTTTTTAGCTGGAGTGACTCCAGGAAATTCTCTTGACTTACTTGTGGGTGGGAATTAAGAAAGGGGGGAAAAACAGTTTCTGTGTTCCTGCCCTTGCCTGTAAGACAGCACTACACAGCACACTATCTATGGGACACTGGCATCTATCAAAGCATCTACAAGGAAATAATAAACTCAAGTGTGATACTGGCAGGAGAGTCTCCAGCCCCTCTGACACGTGCCTCACCCTCTGCATGTTCTTGTCAGCCCACTTGCTTTCCAGCCCACAAACTCACCTTTGAGGCTGAAGACCAGCTTAGCAGCAGGGGAGGCTGGAGGTGGGAGGGCCAGCATTCTCCAACAGCTCCTGGCTCACATTGGGCAGCTCCACCACATTCTCCAGGGAGAGCAGCTGAGGGTTATGGACTTGCTCTGGATCTGAGCTGGTGACTAGGAGAGAAAGGACCTTGTCAGGCTATTGTCTGCTGAGGCAACCTTGTGCTTCTTAAGCTGAGCAGCAGCTTTGCTACCAAGTGTTTGTGGACCTCAGTGACTGTGATTATTAGTTTTTTATGTTGCATTATTTTCCATTTTCCAGAGAAGAGAGCATTTGTAGTGGTGACTGTGAGTGCATACCTTAAGGAAAGCAGTTTAGAGTTCTCCCTTAAAGAGAAGAGAGCT
>JAOXXN010000120.1:30717844-30733123 GCA_026770055.1 Myrmophylax atrothorax
GGCTGGGGGGGCTCCAGGAGCTGGGAGGGGACACAGCAAGAATGGCTGACCTCAGCTGAGCCCAGGGGGACCTCACACCAAGCAGTGTCGTGTTCAGCAACAATAGCTGGCAGAAGGAAGAGGAGGAGGGGGATATTTGGAGTTCTGGAGCTTGTGTTCCCAAGACACTGCTAGGCATGATTAAGCTCTGCTGGCTGGGGGATGGCTGAACCCTTGCCTGTCTGTGGGAAATGAGGAATTAATTCCTTGGTTTCCTTTGCTTGTGCATGTGGCTTTCCTTTACCTATTAACTATCTTTTTGTCAGCCCTCATGTTTTCACATCTTCACTCTTTGGATTCTCCCTCCCATCCCACTCTGGGGGAGTGAGTGAGCAGCTGCAGGGGCTTGGCTGCTACAGAGATTAAACCACAGCATCATGATGGACCCCAGTGTAGAACAAATCAGGATGAGCCATATTAATTTTTTTGCTTCTTATACAGACTCAAAAAATGCATCAAGACCTACCAAAATTCTTTTCAGAGACCAAGAGCTATGTCTTCCAAATTGCTTAAACAGTTGCCACAAGTGTCACATTTCAAGACTTCACTTAATTCAAATTATCTCAAAAGTTGGAAATAGGATAGCAGGTCATCAAACTATGTAAAAGAAGAGTTTTCAGCATGGTGACCATCTATATTTTTATAGTTAGGAAAACTGGATCCATGCTTTTATTAGAAGAAAGCAAGAAAAAGAAATTCACATTTCCCAAATATCAAAAACTATTTATGTCACTATTCTACAGATACAGACTACAAATCCGTTTCTAAATTATCATTGCCTTCCTATGTCTATTTAGCATTTCAACAGTCTTCCTTTACCTGTCTCCTTCTCTAAATGGATCCTGTCCTTCACTAAGCAACAGCTGAGGCACAATAAAGAGGCATTTGTTTGAATGTGCTGTCCCTGTAGGTATCAGCTCACATTAACACTTCTGAAGTGAGGTTTGTACATAGCACTGCTTACAGTACTAGCAAGGAAATCCATCTCAAAGGTTGGAATAAAACATTTTCTTGATCTTAGTCTTCCATTCAGCTCATTATTTAATAGCTTCTTCAGCTGTATCAAGGAGATAGAGCCTCACTTGTTCAGCACCATTAAAATTACACAAGTACTGAATACCAGCTGTGGCTCTGGGTGGGAGCACACGCTGGGCAGGGGTTGCACCTCACATCAGGAGCAGCAGCACGCTGCCCTCTGAGCCAGACAGCAATGTATTCCAGTGTGCTGCCATCACAAAGAAGACACTGCCAGCTCAATTTAAGTTCCTTATTCTCAATGCGCCTTCAAGAAAGAATAAAAAGACCACAAGAGAAGGAAATTTCTGCTGCTCATGTATTTGAAGACTACAACCATAATAGACATCAAGCCACGTATGATTAAGGCCAGGACCCCCTCGACAGCAGCCTCCCTCTGCTAGGGAAAATCGGCAATGATACATGATGATGGAAGGCACTGCCTTCCTCAAGGGCCAATTTAGCACAGCAGGGGAAAAGTAGTTCAGGCAATATGCATCTCAAAGCAAGAGAAAAATTAAAGGCAGGAAGAGGAAGAGTGTCTTGGGAGAGTAACAGATGAAAGCAGCAGCAGTAACCATGGGAAGGATAACCAGGACAGGGACAGTGGATAAAGCTGAGCCAATTCAGTCCTTGCAGTTTGTTAGTATATAGGGTATCTGGACTGAGAAAACTGGGACATCACAAGCAGAATCAGAGCCTGGAGCAGGTTTACCACAACAGCCTCTGCTTTGTTCAACTGTTTTCTACTAGAAGATGAAAAGCCTGTGAGAAGCCAACACCTGCATGTCAGGTACCTTGCAGTAGGATTGCAGCGCTGCTGCTCTCACCATGCACCAACCTCAACATCCAACTCTGAGTGCTGCATGAGGGGAAACCAACAGGAGCTGCTTTTGCCCAGGCGTGCCTGTCCCTGAACAAAGCTCAGGTGAGGATGTCCTCCTGGCTGTCCCTCTGCCTCTCTGCCCCGTGCTTGGCACTGCCCCTTCCACACAGTGACACCCCTTTCTTGCCTCATCAGAGTTCAGCATGATGGTCCCCAGCCACGAAGAGAATCCTTACCCCACTCCACCTGTGCGCACCCACAGCATCCCATGCTGCTCTGCTGGGGTGGCACCATGCTACTAGACCCCAATCCTGTATGATCTTAGGCAAGTCTTTAATCACCCTATACCTCTGTTTCTGCCTCCATTAAATTTTCCTGACTTACCTCACACAGCTGAGAAGAAAAATTATTAAACTAGGAGTAAATTAAAAGTTGTGGGGAAATCTCTTCACAGCTGTCTCTTAAACAATTTATATGACCTGGAAGTGCCGGTTATTTGGATAAAGTATTTGTTGCATGACCCTTATCTTTTGACCTTATTTTTTCCCAACATCAAGTTACAACTTCTGCCTAAATGCGCATATTAAATCAAAACCCAGTAGTGGGAGTGTAAAGGAAAAACTTCTTATACATATTAAATATGATCTTTGAAAGTTGATATATGTAACATAAATTTTTCACCTGTTGTGCTCTGTCCTTCAACCCAGAACTTTCATTAAAACTCAGGACTCTCTTTCAAAGTGGTTATGGATTTAGGCAGTCCATTTGAACATGGACTTCCACCAGTTCTGTAGGCAAGGGACACAAAATAGAGACAAGCCCATTTTTACAGGTTCACAGGAAATTTTGTCTTGGTGGTCCACTAGATCCCATATATTGAGGGACAACAGTGAAATGTTCTTGGTGTGAAAGGACTCCTGTCTAGGGGAAACCTGAACTTCGTTGCTCCCTGCCCCTGTGATTTCCGTGATTGATATATATATCTCCTCATCTCAGTTTTAAGATATTCTTAGTTTATTTCATTTACAGTATTTCTAAGCCCTTTCCTGATAAACGTTTTATTCCCTTGTCTTCCTTTTATTTGGCAACAGCAGAACTGGCGCCAAGTCGAAAGGCTGGTAAAAGGCAAATCACTACCAGATGAAACTGAGTTTTATACAGAGCATTTCCTCTAGCCACTGAAAACTTTGAAACCCAGTAATATTACCAAACTGACTGAGGATTGTACCAAGATCAAGCTTTACATGAAGGTCTCCCAGTTGCAGAAAACCAGATTAATTCTCCAAGCAGTCAATCGAGTGACTGGGCTAACGAAACCCTGGAAAAGCTGAAGAATCAGAAGCAGCAGCGATAGAAATGCCAATCCTCAGCAGGGCCTCCATGCAGCATTTAACACTTGCTGCCTGTCCTGGGGGCAGAAAAGGCCCTTTGTTCCCCAGAAAAGAGGGCAGCCAGGAGCAGAAATACTCCACAAGAAGCAGTAATCCCCCCTGCATCCTCCCATGCACACGTTGCAGCTCAGGAAATGTGCCATGTTCCCTCCCTGCACAGGCGCTCAAAGGGTGTGCTGCTGTCCCCACAGGGCACAGAAAACTGCCCAGCAACCCAGAGTTTGGGCCAGAAAGGAAAGCAACACCAGAACTCACTGCTGCTGACACCCATGAGAAATCCTTCTCTGCAGAGTGCATCCCCCAGAGGGTGGGCAAAGTGGGGTGAAGTTGGGACTGGAAGGAAGGTTGTTAATCCTGGGTAGCCTCCAAGCAGGCCAACATTGCCTTGTTCCTGGGAGTTCTGCCAGTGCTCTGAACCCAGCACTGAAGCCACAGACACGAAATGCGAATGCTTTCCTGAATCTTGTTTGACCCTCCCCAGGCTGATGCCACAGAACATCACTTCTTGTTACCCAGAATCATCAGACAAGTACTGAAGCATGCCACCTTGCAAAAAGGCTTCCCTATCTTTTGCCAGGTAGTTTTGGTTTTAGTCAAGGCTGTGGAACTCACAGTATCCTTTGGAGCTCATGCACAGAGGTTTTTGGCTTTCTCTAGTAGTACAGACAGCGGCCTGAATTTCTGTGTGTAGTAAATCTGTAGGAGATATAGAGTAACACAGTGGGCGTAAACCAAAACTATTCTGGGTCACACAGCATGGGCTGGACAGCACCTGGCTGTGGACACAGCCAAAAGAGGCCAAGTGAAGCCATCAGAGTCCTGAACAGAGCAAACACTCCTGAGGGGCATCCTTCCCAGACTGTCAAGGTGGATGATACATCCCTGGAACGATGTTGAAAGTAACATCAGAGGGGAAGGAAAAGATAAGAAAGTGGTGTTTGGCTGTAGTCCTGTGTACCCAGATGTCACATGACAACACAGACCCCCCGGGCTTCCACAGGGCAGGCCCCCATAGGTA
Organism: Myrmophylax atrothorax; assembly: GCA_026770055.1. Taxonomy (NCBI): domain Eukaryota; kingdom Metazoa; phylum Chordata; class Aves; order Passeriformes; family Thamnophilidae; genus Myrmophylax; species Myrmophylax atrothorax. Next base: position 30,722,133 of record JAOXXN010000120.1, read on the forward strand.
CCATTGCATTCAGCTGTAAAAACCAGGGCAGCATCCCCAGCCTCCAAGAACATGGGACAGGGACCCCAGCACTGCCACTGCAGCAGCTGGTAGGTACAAGCGAGGGCAGCTTCAAAGAGTTCAGTCCACACAATACTTTCCTGTCTTGGGGGGTTGAACACAGTCCGGGAGAGGCCTGTCAGCCTTCATTGGCCACAGGTAATGGTACAGGGTAATTTCTTCTGATAATGTCACCGGAAGAGGAAATCCTGCAGACTAAACTCATTAAGGTCTGAGGGGAACACAGCAAGAGGCTCTTTCTGCAGAACGGAGAACCACAGGCTGGGTTTGTCTGAGTGGGGGAGCATCTGTCCCAGCACACAGATGGAAAGCTCTAGGGGATTTCAAATACCCTTCTTTGCTATATGTCAGCCTTAAAGACCAAGTTTTCGCTTTTGAGTCAAAACTTATTCCTTTCAAAAAGCAGCCTCCCAAGGGAAAAAAAAGGGAGGTGGCAGATTGATGCTCAAGAGCCTGCAGTTTAGAGGCATTTGAACAATGTTCTTTCATTGGCACTCTTGTATAAAGCAAACCAATAAATAAGATGCTACATTTCTATAATCACTTGTTCAAGAGGTTGTTAAGGCTTTGTATCAAGACTGATAATACCTTGAAGTTGAGACTGAAGGGCAGCAGCATCTACCAAAACCAAGCACTGTTATCCCTGCCAGGTCCCTGAGGCAACTCAGATTTTAGCACCCAGCTCTCCCCTCCTTTTTGCATCTGCAGATTTGAAGCAAGTCCTTTGTGGCACAGTCAGGAGGAGTCACCACAATATGGGGCTGCCCACAAGATGAGCAGCCAGTGCCCATCAGGCATCTGTGGTATGGCCTGTCCCACCAGCCCCACAACCACCAGCTGTTTCGGCCCCAATAAACCGCACACACCAAGTGTCCAACACTTTGGCCCACACCTGCTGTCTGACCTTGAGGTGCTGCCCTGCACACTGGCAACTGATAGGAGAAAATGTGCACATTCCTCCTCTTCAGAGCCTACAGCACAGCAGGACTGCGTACATATCCAGCTCAACAGAAAAATGCCACTGATTTCAGGAGCAAGACAGAGATCTCTAACCTTTTATAGGAAAATATTTTGACAGTATAACAGATGAAATTAGCTAAAGCTAGGATGACTGGCATTTAATCTGATAATCCTTCCAGAAGCAATTAACTTGAAAATATCTGATAAAATTTGTTAAGTGTGTGTCTCCCCTGTGACAGTGCCCACCTGGCCTGCAGCTCTGATCGGGGAACACAGTCCTGGCCACATGTCCTCTCCTGCATCAGTACAGCCATCCCACCCCTTCCTCCACACCAAAACTGGATCCTATACCTCCTGAGAGACACGGAACCTGACACAGGCAAAATTCAGTTAACTGGCTAGAGAACTTTGGCTTCATCTCAAAATAAAAAGCAATTATGACTTCACACCAGCACCAGTCATAAAATTTTTGATGGACACGTCCTTTAGAAAACATCAGCTTGTCAGAAGTGAAACAATTTGGGGGAAAGTTTTGTCACTTTTGAGGAATGTTAGTTTTAAAATAAAGATGAAGAGAAAGTATTCCAAATAAATCAAAACTTTATATTTCTACCCTTTTTTCAGGTTTTGAAACTAACACTCTCAAGTGAACTGTAAAATACAAAATCAACGTTTCAATAAAGTATTTTCATTTTGTTAATCAGACTGTTCAGGGTTTTTTTTGTTTGTTTTTTTAGAATTTGAGATCACAGGAAATGTAGAAGAAAAGAAACCACATCTGTTTTAGAAGAAAAGTCTGAAATCATAAATATCACTAAAAATTAAAAGTCCCATACCCACACCGCTGCACTTGGAGGCATTTACCCATATTTACAGAAGCACAGAGTCAGCTAGGTTGGAAAACACCTCTAAGATTATCAAGTTCAACCTATGACCTAACACCACCTTGTCAACTAGATCACAGCACTGTCACATCCAGTCTTTTCTTAAATACCTCCAGGGACAGTGACTTCACCACCTCCCTGGGCAGCCCATTCCAATGCCCTATCACTCTTTCTGTAAAGAACTTTTGAATGTCCAACTTAAATCTCCCCTAGCACAGCTTAAGACTGTGTCCTCTTGTCCTGTTGCTGATTGCCTGGGAAGAGAGACCGACCCCCCACCTGGCTACCACCTCCTTTCAGGGAGCTCTACAGAGTGATAAGGTCTCCCCTCAGCCTCTTTGTCTCCATGCTAAACAACCTCAGCTCCTCACAGGACTTGTGCTCCAGACCCTTCGCCACCCTTGTCGCCCTTCTCTGTTGTCCAGCACTTCAACGTTCTTCCTAAACTGAAGGGCCCCAAACTAGAACCAGCACTCAAGGTGTGGCCTCACCAGTGCCAAGTGCAGAGAAAGAATCCCTTCCCTAGTCCTGCTGGCCACACTATTCCTGATACAGGCCAGGATGCCACTGGCCTTCTTGGCTACCTGGGCACACACTGCTCATGTCCAGCTGCTGTCAGTCAGTACGCCCAGGTTTCTACCCGGCTGCTCTCCAGCATCTCTCTGTCCCCAGCCTGCGCTGCTGCAGGGGGTTGTTGTGGCCAAAGTGCAGCACCCAGCACCTGGCCTTGTTGAACTTCATACCATTGGATTCAGCCCATTTCTCCAGCCTGTCCCTCTGCAGAGCCCTTCTTCCTGCCCTCCGGCAGACTGACACTTCTCCCATGATCTGTTCCATAACCTTGCTGGGCACCCACATCTGGCTGGCAGGCCTGTTAATTTCCCAGATCCTCCTGGGAATTACACTCCTGGAGGGTGTAACTCCACCAGTCTTAATTCTCTTTTGCTCTCCCTAATGCTCCTTAGCCTGTCCACTTCTTCCTTAAGCTCTGCCACTAGACAGAGAAGGTCATTCATCTGTTCACACTGCACACAAGTGTCTTTTGCACTGCCTGCTGACACCAACACCAGGCTCAGACATTCCCTGCAGCCCCTGCCCTGGACAGCTTTGTGCTTCTTGGGGGAATTCTGTCTGGGTCACTATACTCCTGCTAGCAGCAGCAGGTATGGCTTTTGACCATTTGTAAACCATTGTGGATCTAGTCAAGTGGGGAGGAAGAAAAGAACGCACCACAGCCACACCTAACACACAATCCACCACCAAGAGCCAGGAGGGTGACTGCAATCCTTCCTACTCAAACTGCCACACAAACTCTGCTGCAACGGCCCTGTTTCCCAGGCTGTGGGTCCTCATGCTTCCTAGAGCAGTTTAAATCACCTACAAACAGTCCTGGCAATGCCCCTTGCTCGCCTGACTGGCTGCCAAGAGCTGCCAGGTCCAGGCTATGCTCTTACACTCTTTCACTCGGCATATCTAAAATGTCAGCATAACCATACCTTTGCAGACAAACACATGTATTTCATCTGAGTACATGCATACTTCCACAAGAAACCTGAAATCTGCAGAGAGAAACCCAATCCTGCGGTCATTACTCAGGCTAAAGGCAGCAGCCACTTCGACAGAGAGAAGACCATGGAACTGTTACAGGAACAGAGCTGGAATCTGATTTTTAAACACAGAACTTCTACACTTGTCATCACTAAATACGCAAGTAGCTTTTGCATTCAAAACTGTGACACATATATGAACAAAACCATTTGTCTAAGAGGTCTTTCTCAGAAATGAAATTAAGAGGAGTCTGAACTATCTGAAAATGCAATAAACTGAATGGCTGTGCCTCCAGTCTGGGAGGGATGATTTTATTCAAAATTGGTCTGCTGTGTGCAGAGAAAGTAAAAAAGCCTCCAAGTATTCCAGAAGCCGAGTTCTGCCCAGCCAACTAAAGCAGGCATGGTTTCTCTGCAGAACAGGACTAGTACACACTGAGGGCAGCATCTATGCAGCCCTGTGCAGCCTCGTGCTGCAGTGTCACACCCCACCTCCTCTATGCACTCGAGCAGCACATGGGGGCTGGCACCTTCAGCTCTGACTGCCCCCAGGACCCTCCCACCCCACTGTGTTCCAGCCTGCCATGGGCACAGGCATGGGGCTCACTGGCACACCAGCAGGACAGTGTGGAGCACCTCAGCTGCAATGTGCCCCAGGTATTACAGCACATTTTCTATTCAGAATGCTGAGACAGGATACTGTGCTAAATCTCCAATTATCAAACACCCACCTACGAAGTAAGTGACTGACACAGCAGAAACTTCCATTGGAGGCACCACGAGCTGCCCATGCACAGATGTTGTCCTGTGCCAATGGCAGCAGGCCCAGACCATCTCTGTCCAAGTCAATAGGCTCACTGTCTTCACCCTGAGCAAGACAAGCCATATGTGAGGCCAGCAGGGGCTAGATTATTTTTTTCAGACGCACATTGCAGGTTGTTGAACTTTTGCACAAGGCATACAGACACTATTGCTGGGCCCCATGGTTTCAGATTGCAGGGCAGAGCTCTGAAAGACAGTGAGAAATGGAGTGTCAAACCTACTCTTCAATGTACGTGTCTTTGTATCATCTATCTCCATGACTGTTTATTAGTATTGCAAACCACACACCTATAACCTTAAAATAACTCCTACCTCCATCATCCCATTTGCAGACGAAGATATTACACCCATAACTGCATCCATTACTCTTCCAATGCTTCCCTAAAATAACTGGTTTTATTTGGGAACTTAAATGGAAGGAAGTGTAGGTATGTAGCCCAGAACATATTTCTTCTCTGCATTGAGTTGGTCTAATTCTGCTTCCTTCTTCCTTCCTGACTATGGACTTTTAAGTCTTTTGCATCAGATCATGAGCTTGTGCTTTTGCCCAGTTGTTATCTCACATCTAAAACAGGAAGAGGGTCATAAACAGACAAATCCTACACCACTGTGACCCACAGGCTCTCAGTAAAGGAGGACAATGCTTCAGGTGACCCTAGAAAAGGTGAGAGCTCTTTTGTCTGCTGGACCAATCTGGAAGGAGCCTCCTGGCATATCTTAATATGTACCTGGCTAAAGACTGGCACAAACCCAGATAAATGCACTTTGTGGGAGCAACTGATCTCAACTGACCTTCAAAATGATGAACTTCCTGCTGCCCAAAAGTCTCTGAAAGTGAGGCAGAAGGAGTCATGTGCCTCATGTCCTGTAATGAAGTGAGAGATGTGGCCAACAAAACTGCAAAGATGCACTTGCAGAGCAAGCTGCCCCACATTAACTACTCTTGGTATCAAAATGCAACTGGCACTTACACACAGTGTGTAAAAAAGCCCATTTACCAAATATAACTGGTGAAAACATGATTGGTTCTTAATTTTAATTTACAGTAAAAATAGAGCCTACAAACCCTGAGAAAAGATGGAAGAGCTAGAAAGAAGACATGTTCGTGCTGCACTGAGCAGAACTTTTTTAGTGATGTGAACTGCAGAGAAAGCAGGATTCAGGAATATATGTAATGTGATTTCTTAAAACTGACCTTGAAACAAATTCTCTTTCTCTTGCATACCTGTTTTAAAACATATTTTTCCTACTCGTATTACTGTATTTGAGGTCTTAATTATATAATTAGTAACAACAAATTAAAATGAATTAATCCCCTTCTAATTTATTTTGCTTGCAGTGTTAAGTAAGAAGTACGCAAAACACAATTAAGTAATTTTAAGTCCTCTCTTTAAATCCTAACCATAAATGGCTAAGTCTAGATAAAATCAAAACAAAACAATTTTTTTTATTTGGTATGAGCTGAGAAAGGTGTAGAGTGCACAGTTCCCATTGATTCCAAGACAAATTCTTCCACTGCTTCTTAGGATTTCTGGCTAGGAACTTGCTCAGAAATTTCAGGACTGCAAAGATGATTACACATGATCTGCTACTTGGAATAATTAGTGCAAGGAAGCTTTAGTTACAACATAAAATATACAGAAACACATTAGCCTAAGGATGGGGAAGCTCTCACACTTGCAAAAAAAAGTGACAGAGAAATGTTCTCTTGACCCGCACTGACATCTCCCTTGTGTTTGGTGCCAACAGTTCTGCAAGGCACCTCACCCCCAGGCAGCACACTTTGTTCATTTTTAAGCACCCACATGGAACCCAGGCTCAGTCTCTGTCTAAGGAATTGCATGCGCCCACGCAACAGTCACACGGGGCCCACAGATCCCATTTGAGGGTCAAAGCACTCTCTCAGGAGACACTAGACAAAGACAGACGTGAGCACTGCTGTGATCAGAGCAGCGGGGCCGGAGCTGGTGCCCAGCATGGCGGCAGCGATGGGCTCTGGCTGTGCACTCGCAGGCTGCCAACAAGTTCTGGCTGTGCACCCGCAGCCCTGACTGTGCACCCGCAACTCTGGCTGTGCACCCGCAGCCTTGGCCATGCACCCGCAGCCCTGGCTGTGCACCTGCAACTCTGGCTGTGCACCTGCAACTCTGGCTGTGCACCCGCAGCCCTGGCCGTGCACCTGCAACTCTGGCTGTGCACCCACAGCCCTGGCCGAGCACCCGCAGCCTTGGCCGTGCACCCCCAGCCCTGGCTGTGAGGGAGGGCCAGGTCTGCAGAACGAGCAGACTTGGAGCTGCCAACAATGTGACAGCACCGGAGGGCTGAGCTTTGGCACATTTCTTCCCATGACATACCGTATCACTTGCATGTGACAACTAGAGGTCCAAGATTTATTAATCCTTTTTAGGTCTTCCAAATTAGCCCACCTTCACACACAGGCACTGTAACTACCTGCCCACTGATGTACATGTCCCACCTATACCCATTGACAGTCATGATCTAAGTCCTGGCCTAGAAGTAGCAACGCTGTCACAAAGCAGCAAAGATACGTAAGAGGAAGCAGATGATTTGTTGGATGGTCCAGGTGCTTTCCCACCACCTTGATGCAGTCCACAGGTCTCTCATCTCATTTTTCTCCAAGCAGTGTCTAGACTACTCCTCCTGCCTGGGTGGACAAACCTCTACCCCTGAGAAGGCAAATGTGAGCCTGCATTACCAGGCTGCTCCTGGAACTTGATGAGAGCCAGAGCCTGCAGTTGCATGCAGCACAAATGAGGAGTCCAAGAGAGGGGATCTGCCACATAGCTGTTGATCTTCAGCCAGCCTGGGCACAAGGGAGAAAGTGTTGCTCCCCTCGGATGCACCAAAGATACGACCAATGTTAACCACAAATTCTCCAGATGGCAAACAGCATAAATTAAACATTGCAGGGAGCTCTCACCTATTCCTAAGGCAGCAGACAGTGACAGTCTGTCAGTTTGGCAAGTACATCAGTGAACTGTGTCCCCTCAAAAAGTGTCATCATAGAGCAGACCAGTCACCATCTTACTGCAGGGATGAGTCCTAGCTAGTGCCTCTGCCTGCTCCGGAAGACTCTTTTGTGGTTAGACGGGCACTGCACATTTGATAATTTCATGTCTCTGCTGCACCAATCAACATTCTGAACCTACATTCACTACTCATTTAATATAGTAAGGAGTCTCTCCCTATACCAACACCTTCTTTGGTCTTTAGACGTAATAGCTGTCTGATCAGACTCCATTCTTCTTGTATATATCACCTAGTCATACATATGATAACTAAATAGCATATTCAAAGCTTCTAGCTCTGAACAGAATCCATATGTTCTCCTCTTGTTCCCCTGCAAAGATTTAGCTGTCTGAGATGCTTGCTATAGGATACTGTATATCCCATTTTACACACACCTTCAGACAAAGCAGCATCATGGGAACATGAGGTGTGATCAACTACCAGCATGAAAATCCTCCAAAACACTGGTATAAACTGCAGATACTCCAAGTGGAATGTAGTGAACATAGGATAAACATAATTTCCATTTCTGAACTCTCTATGATTCTGTCTCACAAGAAAGTGCAGACTCCCACAGTGGAAGCAACAAAAATCACAAAGAGCATAACCAGTAAGGAAGGCAGAGAGGGGCCATGTCTACCACTCTGCTTGGAGCAACATGGGAGGCAAAACCAGACAAACTCTGATGACCTCACAGCTGCTGATGTGGCATGCACAAGGCAGGCAGGCATTCACAGAGTTGTCTTTCTGCTTGCCAAAATCCTGGGCTCCAGTCCAAGTGGGCTCCACACCTTGTGAGCCTTTCTGTGGGCAGGACAGGGCAGTGCAAGGACTGCAGTTTCGTGATGCTCTGGCTCAGCAGGCCAAGCATGTGCCCACTGCATACTTTGTTTTGTAAACCTGCCTCTCAAAGCCATCAGGGGCTGATTGATGAGGACATGAATATTCGGATATTTATAACAGAGAGGTAGAATAGCATCAACATTATAGTCTGTATAACCCTGATGGCAAGTCAGTGCTTCACTGAATTCTGAGTTTTCTTTCATCCATCAGACCTTCTCCAGCAGAGAGTTAGAGCAGTAATTCTTCTCCTGCTCAAGCACCGACATTCAGATGGTCCCAAGGAACAGCAACACATTAAACGATGAAGTGCTCCTTTATGTAAGGCTTTTTCCAGGTAATCAGCCAGAGCTGACTCATCTTTGAGTGTTTGTTTGTACATATTAAAGCAAACAGTTGCCTTTAAAACCTCCAGTGATTCCCTCCTCTCTTCTCCTTCTGCAATCTTAACCTGAAGCAATGAACAGAAGATTATTTTAGATTACCAGTAGAAAAATTCATTTTCTGTCAGACTTTTGCTGTGGAATACAAAGACTCTTGAGAATTCATACCAAGAGCATGGTGGCACCTGAGCCCCACAAAGAGTAGTTTTGTGTATAGCAGTGAGGTGACCAACACTGTTCCTGTATGTGCAACCAGGAAATTTCATGTGCTGCTCAAGTTATCAGGCTCTTCTTTTTTGTTGTTGTTGTTTTTGTTGGGGTTTTTGTTTGTTTTTTGTTTTTTAACATGTGTCCAATGAAATATTTCCTTGCTGTCCTTCAAAAGCAAAGACATGATAGCTGGGGTGCTGCTGACTGCAGAACACTAGGACTGGATCCAGATGTCCAACAGTCATAGCCAAGGTACTATAGAAAAATAATTTTTCCTAAAGCCACCATATACTCACAGATCAAAGATGCATTTTAAACCTTGACCAGTGTGTTTTCCTGTGTAAACAAGGTAGTTAAACTCAGAAAACAGCTCAAAACAAGCAGGTTAATAAAGGGAGCTGTGTTAAACTTAACATGACATTTCTGTCACCTTGTCTCCTGCCCAGAAGCACTGGACTGCTTTCAAGCATTAAACTCAAAAAAACCCAAACAAACAACAAAAAAAAGAAGACAAAAAAAGAGAGAGACACATCTGGGCAGAAACACACACTGTTCAGGCACTTCATTCTCCTCCAGAACAACATCACTCTGGCACCAGCTAAAATTTCCCCAGTTAGTTTTGTGAATTCCAGTCAAGAGTTAATGTAGCCATATTAGTGTAAAAATTATAAACACCAAAAGGAATAAGACTTCTTATTTCTGCTTAAAATACTGCACTAAACACCTGCAGCTTCTGCACTTTCCAAAGAAATGTATTTTATTTCAGAGCACTACAGTAGCACTTTGTACACGCCAGTCATGAAACTGTAAATCTTGGTTTACTTGTAGACACATGCAAACATTTCAGCAATTGTAACCTGTGGGCAGCAAATTGGGATCTTGTTTCTGGAGGCTCTCTATGTTTTTCAGACCTGGTATTAATGAATCACCTTTTCTCATGAGCTCCCTTCCCAATTTGCCCACTTACTAAACAAAACATCTCTAGCTAGTTAGTCCCAAATGCACTTGTTTTTTACAGACATTTTCATCTTAATACACACACTGAACACTGTATCAACATGCAAAGTCATAAATCAGCTGTGGAAGACTGAAAGTTGAAGCTGCCTTTTTACTCCCATTGCAAAGAACAGTCATACTGATACACCAAAAGCAGGTCCCACCCCTGCGGGTGCAGTGAGATGCTCATTGTAACATGCACTGTCACTGCCGTAAAGCAACCAAAGCCGTTCATAGCGCTGAGTAACAGCCCAAATTTCCAATAGTGGCCCATGCTTAGGGAGACGGCAGCGTTCAAGTGTCAAGGGTAGCAGACCACCCTGATTCCTGATTTTTACCAAGCTAAGCACTAGTTGAGAAGTCTCCTGAATTTGTCTGCAGCTAGGCTCTGAAAAAACCCAACGACTCAGAAATCCCTGAATAAGTGTCAAGCCAAAGCAAAGCACATTTCAAGGGCTGTGGCACGGTCAGTGCATGGTGCCTGCACGAGAGAGAGGATGGGGGACTGCATCCTGTACCTGGCTTACCGGAGCATGGCCCTGGACACCAGAAAGGGCGGGATTTGACCCCGAGGTAGAAAATACGATTTTTCTCTGAAAAGTATTTGCTGTTCTGTGGGGAGGGGAGCTGTAGTTCCTCACAAGCGGTGGCTGCCTGTGCCCCCGCCGGCGGCATGTGGCCGGCCCTTGAAGCAGGGCTCACACCCGGGAAGGTCCCAGGGAAACCGAGGCAGCCTCCTCCAACGGGACCGCAGCCGGCGGCGCTGCCCAGCTGCTACTCGCCTTTGCCCGATCTGGGGCAGTCGCCAGTGCGGCAAGAAACAAGCTGCGGCCCCGACTCTGGCTTCGGGATCCCGCGGCTGCCCGCCCCGCACGCCCCAGGCGCCCGTCGAGGCTCTCTCGGGGCCGCGGCGCGTCCCGGCCGACACGGCCCATCCCGCCCGGCACCGCCCCCGGGCCTCTCTCCGTCGCCGGCCGCTGTCTCGCCTCAACCGCTCCCTCTCCCGCGTCCTTTCCCGCCACCTTCGGCCATCCTTCCCGGGATCGCGGCCCGCGGGGCCGGAGCGGGCTTATCCGACACGCGGGGCGCGGGCGGTGCGGGGAGGGCGCTCCGCTCCCCCCACCGGCCTTCGGGGCGAGCCCCGGCCCCGCCGCCCCGGGCCCAGTTCCCCGCGTGCGGTTTGTGCCTGCGGTTCATGCTGTGTCGCTCTGAGCTCGGCGAGCGGCCATGGACGGGGGCCCGGCCCTACGGAGCCGCCC
>JAOXXN010000120.1:30741047-30755509 GCA_026770055.1 Myrmophylax atrothorax
ACAAATTGTCTAAGTAAAACAACTAGTTATTGATCAATTACTATATGAATGATGATTGAAAACTTAGTAACTTTTGATTCCATATATAATTAGAAAATAAATTAAAGTTTCTATCAGAAAGTTAAATCAAATTAATTGAAAATGACAACAATAGGATAATTATGAAAAATTATATGTGAATTTTCACAAATGCCGATTTCTACTACATTCCATGAATGTGTCTAGTTTTGCTATGGATATATTAAAGGTGTGTTGAATTTGCTATTAAAACAACTGCTGCTGTTTTGAAACTCCCACTTCATTCATCAATTTTGCTTTAACAGAAATTTGGCAGATGAAGGTGTGGTTTATGATGTGTTTCTATTTGATGGACCTTTTTTCCTTCCTTCAATACTCACTTTTTAAAATTTCAAAACACTTTGAAAAGTTTGGGGGTTTTGTTAGGCAGGACGTTTTACAGGCACTGAAATAAAAGTACGTAAGTTAGCTGCCCTTGCAAGTTCATGTAAGGCCAAAACTTGCTCTGTTCCTCTAATGCTGTGAGAACAGAACTCGGCTCAAAATGTCTACGTGGAACTTGAATCTCTTGCTTCTTCTTCTGATGCTTCTTAATTACAAAACCATGAAAGCTTATTCTGAAGATCTGCATGAAATTAGTTAACCCTTAATATGCATGCAGTTCTATAGGAAAAATGTTTTGCATTCAATGTAGTTTTTCTGTGAATTATAGTACATACGACTTTGGGCCTTGTCTAGAAAAAAACCCCAGGGTTTGTAAATATAAAATGTAATACTGGTACCACAAGCACTAAGGGGTATTTTTATGTTGGGTTTTTGCAGGTAAATGATCTCTGCTGGCATGTACGCTGCCTCTCATGCAGCGTTTGCAGAACATCGCTGGGAAGGCACACCAGTTGCTACATCAAAGATAAAGATATCTTCTGCAAACTTGATTATTTCAGGTATATCATTCAGGAACGTAATTTGTCAGATAATTTGTTATGCTTGCTTGTTACTCTTCACTTAAGCCACAACTGAAATGCACTTGAGGCTCTTTCCTTTTTATTTGCTAGGTTTGTCTTCAGTGGTTTAACTCTGACTTTTCTTGTGGAAGGACTTGGGGAGTCTCAAGTCTGCCTAATGGAACTGCCTGCTAAATCTCCCCTCTGCCCCTTCACTGTTGTGCACAGCTGCTACATTTATACCATCACTTTTGTATGCACAGGGGGGAAAAGCTCAGAGTCCCTGCCACAGTATGGATGTAAAGGTATTGTACGTGCAAAGAATCATCCTTGAGTAATGCTGGCTGAGAAAGCAAGGTGGGCTGGAGATGATCCATTTGGCGTAGTACTTCTCTGTGTGTACTACTGCTCTGGTGTGGGACTTAGGACATCACATGGAGCTGCAAAATCAACCCAGGATAAATCCTGTGATGTTTAAAAGAAACTTTCAGCAGTTAGACCTTTCTGTGATCAATTTGATTTAGACTGTAAAGCATTTTTCAAGATTAAGGGCTAATTCTGTAAGGAGGAATATTATTTATTTGAGTTGGTGATGTAAGTACTTAGGATGCAAAGCCGTTGCTACAGAAAGTGACAAAAGTCATTGCTGTTAATTTTGATGGGATTCCTGGTACTTCCCTAGTTTGGTTGCTAGACCAACCTGTTTATGGGATTCTCACCTGTGCACTGAATAGAATACATCCAGCTAGTCAGGTTTGACACTGAAAGAGAGGGCAGGCTGAATGGTGTGAACTTCTGGAAAAACCAAGTTCTGTGGGACTTGAAAAAAGAACTTGAGTCTGCAACGATTTTCAGGACAAATTCTTATCTAAATGATCAACATACCTTAGTGGCTAGTTTCCTCTTCAAAGAGAAATATTCTACTCTAATAATGTAAATACTTGCAGATATTTGAATTTATTTAAAAATCATAATGTGATGATAATTGAGGAAATAACTATGAAGACACAGGTTTTCCCCCTTCTGCCAAAGGTGTTGGATGATTAGTGAAGGATGATGTAGCTAAATATAGTAATTCAGACTACCCCTAGAATAGTGTAAATAAATTTGAATAATTGGGAAAATTTTGAACACAATTAGCTGTTTCCTTCTCATATCATTTTAATAGTAATTATCTTTGTAAAAGGAAAGATGAAGAGTTGTGACTTCATGTAGCAGTTAAAATGCTTCAGTTTTGCTTTTTGCCTTATGCAATTTGTAACCTCTGTATTTCACCAGTGGGCTTGCCTTAACCTATGAGATACAAACTTGCTGATAAATATTTTTTCTTCTATTTTTCCCCCAGTGCAAACGCCGTCCGCTGATGCGCTGTGCTCAGCCGGGGGTCCTGCCTGCACTGCCACACCTCGGTCCCCTCTGTCGCCGCCGCCGCCCGGCTCCGCTCGGTGCGGTCGCGCCTGACCGTGCCCCGCTGCCGCTCTCGTTGCAGGCGCTACGGCACCCGCTGCTCCCGCTGCGGGCGGCACATCCACTCCACCGACTGGGTCCGGCGGGCCAAGGGTAACGTGTACCACCTGGCGTGCTTCGCCTGCTTCTCCTGCAAGAGGCAGCTCTCCACTGGAGAGGAGTTTGCTTTGGTTGAAGAGAAAGTCCTTTGTAGAGTGCACTACGACTGCATGTTGGACAATCTGAAAAGAGAAGTTGAAAATGGTAATGTACTGCTTTTGTTACGAGCTATGTTTGTGGTTCAATTTTAATTATATTGTTGGGTTTTACTTCGTCTTCCTTATTAAGAATAATTGCCTGGCTTTAGTAAGACTGGAAGCACAGGTTCTTGAATTAAAATAATATGCAAATTATTTGATGTTTTTGAGTTTGCATAATTTGTTTTCTATACTAAGGAAAAGAAAGCAACAGTATATCTCATCAATAAAATACCCTGCTAGATTTATTTCTTCCTTTACTTGCAAAGGAGTCATTTGGGATATAATGTGTAATGGTGCCAGATCAATTTAACTTTGAATAGAATGCGGCTTTTTAAAGCTGAAAATCAGCTGACCAAGTGCTGTTGGTTATTGTTGTAGAACAGGCTGACTTCTGAATAACATCACTGAATGTTTAGCAGGCAATGCTTTCTTTTTAATGTTTCAGGTAATGGGATTAGTGTGGAAGGAGCCTTACTAACAGAACAAGATGTTAATCATCCAAAACCAGCAAAAAGAGCACGGACCAGTTTCACAGCAGATCAGCTCCAGGTAGACGCAGTGATAAAAACCTGTGTAGCTCAGGTTTATGTGGGTGTTGAACCAATAGGAAGTTGGATGCATAAGGGCAGAAAGAAAAAGCTTGAGTGCTTTGAACTATTTCATAAACTATCAAGACACAGCATGTTTCTGGAATTGGTTATTAGCTTCAGCAGTTTTATATGAAATAGTACTCTTCAAGGTTTTATTTCCCTGAGGGCAGACGGTAATTCTGTGGGGTGGAAACAAAAAGTTTGTTCAATTCAGATTGCTCGATGAAATCTATTTAATCAGTAATTTACATCACTAAACATAATAAAGACAAAATATTTTTAGAATTATGTTATGTGAAAAGTTCTACTAAAGATGGGTACTATATGTGACTTCAAAACATTAATAGGGTGGAAGTTGGAATTTTGCTGTAATGACTGCATCTGCTGTGCTTTCAAGACTTCTTGTCTTGTTGCTGCCTTGTCAAGAGTTACCTCTGGCCTGTCTCAATAGGTGTTATTTTGCCCTCTGGATCCCTACTTCACCTAAATTAGCTTTCTAGGGAAAAACACCAGGACTAGGGCCAGCTTACAATGAAAGGGGTGATGGTGAGACCAGATTTAGAGATTTCAACCTGCAGTGAGAGGGAAGTTGTGGCTTTCTACCTTACCCTAGCTACGCATCCCTGCTTTCAGTTTATAACAGGTCTTTGAATTTCTGGTCACAGTGTGAGTTCTGTTTTGTTGGCCTGTCCTCTTTTTTTATGGTGAAAACAGTTGGGAAAAACTAATGTTGAGGTGTAATAACATGTGGGGTGTTAAAGCAGTGCTGTATAACAGTGTATAGGGCTGTTCAAAGCTTGGTTTTCTGTTTCAGTGGTGACTGGAGACAGAAGATGGTGCTAACACAAAATAAACATTTTAGTAATAATCCATCAGGTGCACAGGGCAAAAGCTCTGAACATTGAGCCTGAACTTCTGCAAAAGGGAACTTTCTTTTCTGGCAGTAGCTGAAAGGGAGGTAGGCCCAGCCACAGGGGCAGGAACTGTATTTAGGCATTCTTCCCAGCTGCTGTCATTTGGTAGTTTGTAACATACTTCAGCAGCTGTTTGAGATCCTAGAGGTTCTTGTTATTTAATGAGACTTCCCTATCTGCTCATTGCACCTCTGTGCCTGTCTTTGAGGCTGATGTAAGAGTTTACTTCCAACAAGAGAAGCATCATAGGGATAAGTGACTCTCAGAGTGGCAGCATGTATTTACACACCTCACTGGGTGGTTCTTCCCAAACTAACCCATTCTGTGAAACAGCAGAAAAGTAAATAGTTCTTGAATGTGGAGAGTAATAGTCTGAATCTTCAAAGATGAAGCCAGGCAAAAATTTCAGGGTCAAATCAAGGGTCAAAAATCCAAAAATGAGAAACTAATGCTTTCAAAATTGCTGAAGACACCCTGCAGATCTGTGAAACCTCGCTTCCAGAAACAGGGCAAACCCTTAAAGCACCTTGAAGTCTTCAGGATGCAGTACAAGTTGACATCTACTTTCTCAAAGAAGTGTAATTCATGTCCTAATGATAAGTGTTAACTTGATTTTTCTGTAAAGGGATGAGTGTAAACAAATCGTTGCAAAGGGCAGGTCAGCCAGGGTGGAGCCACTCTGCTCCTTGGGTTGGTTAAAGGCAAAGCACAGAGTGCTTCCCAGTTCTGCATCCGCAGTGGAGAGGAAAAGAAGGGCAAGTTGCTCTGTATGATACAAGACACAGTGATTGACAAATTCAGGGAGCTGGATCATGGCTCATTCCTTTCTTATGCTATAGTCTGCTTCTGTAGACTTTATGTTTATTGAGCATATTTGAGTCACTTCCCAATGATTTTTCTTCTACAGTTCTTCTAATCTTACAGAGCACCTCCTTCAAGCAGAATCCATTTCTTTCATTTCTGGAAAATGCCATCGCTCAGTTAAGCATAGTAAGGGCTTATATTTTGGGTTTGGGATTTTTTTCTTTTTTTTTCCCTTTTTTTTTCCCCTTTCCCTTTTTTTTCCCCTTTCCCTTTTTTTTTCCCCTTTCCCTTTTTTTTTCCCCTACCATCTCTCCTTTTTGTTTTCTTTTCGGTTTCCTCCCCTTAATGTATTCAGGACCATCTGGGGACTAGAGATTACAACAGTTTCCTAAAGACAGACAAGGAGTAGGACCATGATCTGAGAATAATACGGCTTTCAACGCAGATGATCCTGCCATCTTTTGTCTTGCCTTTTCAGGTTATGCAAGCACAGTTTGCTCAGGACAACAATCCGGATGCACAAACTCTTCAGAAACTGGCAGAAAGAACAGGCTTGAGCAGGCGTGTTATACAGGTAACAGTGCAAAGTTACTTGACTAACAAAGCCTGGTACTCATCCATGTTTTTTCCACATTATTCTGACACAGAAAAAGATCTCATCTGGCAGTTATGACATCAGACAACATCAGGAATAGTTCTGGAACAAGCTATGTAATTTGGAAAACTCGCTGTATTCCTCTTGTGCTTTGTGTTAAGTATTAACAGTCTTCCATGAAGAAGCTTCTCAGTAAATAGTATAGAAATGGGCACTAAGTCATTCCAAACAGAAATTTCTGACTGTAACAGTCTGTCCTTAAGAGCTACACTCTTTTTGAAAATGCCTTGTTGTGTGACACATTAAGAGCGAGTGAATATCTAGCCATCTGTTCTAGAGAGCAGAGTTAAACTATAGACACATGCCATTCAAAACTGAAACACAGACTTTGAATCTTTGCTTGAAGATGTCTCTCAGCAAACATAATGTGGATTTTTTTATAAATAAATATGATTTTTAATATAAATTATATATTTATATGCAAACATAAATAAAAATAAGTTTGGGGGTTCCTTGGCTCATTCTAGCCTGGAAGATCAACAGAGTGTTTCTATAGAAATGAAGTATTTGGCAGGTGGCTGTTTATGCTAATGTTGCATGCAATCTGTCAACATGATGTACCTTTCCCTTCTTTTCAGGTGTGGTTTCAAAATTGCAGAGCACGCCATAAGAAACATGTTAGTCCTAATCATTCATCTACCGCTCCTGTCACCGCGGTTCAGCCCTCCAGGCTGTCTCCGCCCATGTTAGAAGAAATGGCATACTCTGCATACGTACCCCAGGACGGGACTATGCTGACTGCTCTGCACAGCTACATGGATGGTAGGTGAAACAGCTTTTCTGTTTTTCTCCTAGTAAAATCATTATCAGCTATAGCAAGAATGGTTTACCAAGTAATGATTTAAAAAAACTAATGGATTTTTAATTTTTAGTATTCTCAGTAGAATATATGAATAATATACTTGCTATTTACACCTTATTGGGCAAACAATAGCTCTTCGCTGTAAGAGCATGGCTGAAGATGTGGGTATGAAGACCACTGCGTGTGTTTCCTCCAGACTATTAAAACTATAATAAGAAATCAAACATTTATTTATACATCCACAACACATATTTTAATATGTAATTTTAATGAAAACTGTTTACCACCCGCTCCCTGACTCTTATCCCACGGACTGTAGAGGTGCTTCATCCAGAAACTTCTGAGAGCTTTCAGCTTCCCTCACAGTAACACACAGTGGAGCGGGGGACAGCCTGGTGGTCAAAAGTGCTTCAGTCATTTTGTGTCTTATGACCCAGCAAGTCAGCAGCTTTTCCTCCTGTTTGTGGTTAGGAGGGTCTGTGAAGATTTTTGGGAGAATCAGTCTGAGCTGCATGTGTGGCCTGAGCTTGTTTCTGTCCCAAGCAGTGGTGTGTGAGGTGGGCTGTGGGTGCAGGAGTGAGGCTGCTGTGCTGGCAGAGGCAGAGCAGGCTGCGGGGTTGGCACAGGGAGGTGGCACTGCCCACCGGGGTTACTGGCTTAGCTTCTCCTACCACTGATGAATTGACCAGGGAATGTTTGCTTTTGTAGCTCATTCACCTCCAGCTCTTGGACTCCAGCCTTTGCTACCCCACTCAATGACACAACTGCCACTAAGTCACACCTAATTCCTTTCTGTCAGGGATAGAAGCTATTAAAGATGTAACCTTAAGTCATAGTGTATTGAAAATATCATTGGAAAGATGTTAATGTTAACTTTTAATTTGACGTCTAAAGCATTTTCAAGACAATTTTTGCTGCCCAAGTATGTAAGTATATTTAGCCTGCAAGACACTTTTATGGATTCTGCATAAATGTTACATTGTTTACAAGCCTTATTGAACACCTTTTTGTATTGTCTGGAAGTAGTCCACTCTAGTTATGTGTGTGTTAATTTATTTGTCATCAAAAGAGCACTTTGCCTAAAACAAAGGACTGACAATTGTGCAAAATGTTTACAATTCTTTGTGAAATTGTAGTTTATCATTGGTTTGTATCTGTAAGTTATTGCTAAAAGTAATACCTGGTTTTGAGTTGTATACAACCTCTATGGTAAAGCTTATTTCTGTGACTTTACAAAAGTAAATTTTGGTTGCAAATATTTTCAGAAATAACTGAATAAAGTTTCTGCTGTAGCATGCCAAGCAAAATTGTTGCTGTGTTTATGGCTGAACTGTGATCATTTGTCAAGTGCTTCACTTGAATTTTAAATTTCAAGAGAAGTCCCCTGGTATACTGAAGGACATTATGCCAAGGTCTTTCATGAGGGTTCGTATCTATTTCAATTGATAGTAAAAATCCTGTAGTGGGCTCTGATGGGTCTTGAAACACCCCACATAGGTGGTACACTAGTGGGTATGAGAAAGCAGTGCTGCTGCTGAGGCTGCACACTTGTAGGGAAGGGAAATGGGGGATTAATAGGACAGATTTTAAACTGTGGCGTAAGATGGCACATGAAGAACCTAAAGTCACCTCTGCTTTAACATTGTAAATCTTTCCTGTTTGAGCTTCTGATCAGCAATTTTATCTTGTGATTTTGTTAAGCAGGATGATAAATAAGATGCAATGCTTAAAAAGTCTGCTTTTTAAAAGTGAAACATAGTTCAGCATTTTAACTGACCTGCATATGAAGAGAGACTGGAATTCAAAGTTCTACAATCTGCTGCGTTTAAAGCTGTTGATGTGCTACGCCTTAGTTGCAGAGCATGTTTGGATACACTGATTTGATGCACAAAGCCTACTATAAATTCAACTAACTTTGTCTTCACAGACTAGTTTCCTTCTAGGATTTAAGACAGGTAATATCCCATTTGCACACTTAAACTTTGTTTGCATCAGAAGGAAGTAATACTTTTGAAGGGACTGGTGGTGTGTGTGCATATCCCTTTCTCTTCCAGCTATGCATTTAGTGTCTGCTCTGAAATTCCTTAACTGTGCTGGTCAAACCTTTTCAGTAGAAAATGTAGCATTTTCTGATGGTGGCTTTTGAGAGCACAACTTTAATGGCAAGCTCTGAATTATTCAGATTCCATAAACTACAATGCTGGCACTGGTTCAAATGCTACTCACAGATGTCTGAGCTGATCTGAGTAGCAAAAGCAATCTTCTTGCACTTGCACAATGGTTTGTCAAGGCTTATGTTATCCTGCCTTTTTTTTGTTTGATTTTCCCCTCACAAAACACTCCACACAGGCTCTGGTGGAGCATGACTGACTTTACATTTCCTTTTAGCATATGCACCTCCCTATGAGATCCTCTGTGTGGAATGCTTAATTCAGGGTGTTGTTTTCAATACCTATGCCATAGACCTGTGTGCTACAGAACTGTGTGCACAGCAGCAGACAAACTGGTTTGTATTCTATTGTTGTCTGATAGACAAGTAGGCCAACCTTACTGCTGAAGTTTTACCAGTTAAATGTTAAATAATACTAATTTAGATGTTAACATAACTTGGTAATTTAAAATGTAACTTAGCTTGTATTGAGTTCCTTTAAGGAAAAATAATTATTCACTCTAATTTGAAGAACTGAGTAGCTTCAGGTTGCCTGAAAGAAAAGTAAGTCTAAGCTTGTTTATGAAACACCTCCTTCAGTTCCAAAGTCAGAACAGGATTAAAGTACATGGGACCAATTTTACCATTTCCCTATGAAAATTGGAAGCAGGAGAATTTTCCTTTTGCTATTGTTGAGTGCTCGAGCAGCTTTTTCTAAGTGTGGCTGGAAAATGCAGAGTTGGAAATAGGAACGTCCAGCAGAGAAATCCGCACGTTGTGTCTCCCATTGCCGCTGCCAGAGCTGTTTGCAGCTGGTGGACAACCCACGGAAAACTGGGCATGGTTTTAGTCAACTGTGCTCAACTGAGGCTGCTGCTGCACCGACTTTGAATGCATGTTTGACAAGCCTGAATGCTTGTCTTTCTCTCCTGGTTGTGCACTGGCTTGCATTTGTGACTTTGCTGCTGAGCTCTTCTGACCCTGGAGGCGCATCCTCTCTGCCTCCTGCTGTGTAAAAAGTAACTTGGATATTGCTGTGATGAGGAAATTCATGAGCTCTCTTTGTAGAAAGAGAATGCGGCTATAGCAGGAGCATGTTGCATGCTTAGTCAGCGCCTTTTAGATAGCATAGATTCCATTTTAAATTGAAATCATGTATTAAATTTGCCTTAACATCTAAGTTAGCAACCTATCTTGAACAGAGAGCACTACAGACTTCTGGTGTGTGGATGTTTTGCAGAGAATTGTATTTGCAATATGTTCCCTCCGATCCCAAAGTGTCTGGCCTACAAGGTAGGGCTTGCTAATAGTTTCAAGTGACATATATTAAGAAATCCAAACTGGAACTAATGATGCAAAATGTATTTTGCATCAGGTGGTTCTCAAACGAAGAAATATCGCTGAAAAGTGAAAGTTGTCTCAAAAAGACTGTGAGAAGGCTGGCTGTCAAATTCCACATCTTTTCCCTTTCCTTCCCTAACCTGTTCAAGTTACGTAATTTTGGGCCATTTCATGTATTATATGTTGAAACAAGTAAACTGCAAAATAAAATTTAAAATTTCTTACATTCAACCTGCTGTAAGAGGAGGGAGAAATACAGATGAAAAAATATTCTTCTGGTGCAAACTTCATAGAGTCTCTAAAGGATGCCTTGTTAGAAGTTGCTTCTATTTTAGGTTGCAGAGTAAAAAAATTGATGCAGTATCTTCAAGGTCTTTAGAAATATTTCAAACTCTGCAATTAAATGAAATATTGCAATCTAGATATTTTGAAATTCCAGCAATTGACTGGAAATACAGATTTTTGTCCATATGAGGTAAATCTGCAAATACTCAGGCATTCTCTAATTTGTTTTTCACCCCAAGGCACAACAAATACCTTAAGTTGCTACAAGTGGAGATGTTTGACTAATCTGCTCTCAAATGTCTTCCACAACAAAGTTTTACACACTGTAGGTTTTCTGGCACTTCCTTAGGGGGGAAAAAACCTTCAACAGCAACTGGAGTTTTCCCCTCCCTGCCAAGGAAATTCGGTTAATCAAATTTTTCATACCAAGTCATATTTTCTAAATGTCTGATTGTTTCCTTGCTGGTGTTTTTTTCCCTCCATCTTCTTGAAGCCCTCGCTGATGCTCAGCAGGAGGATTAGGACTCCAGGGTGGCCTCTGGGATGACAACTGCTTTTATTCTGTTACACTTAACTCCACCTTCTGCTTATGACCTGCCATTAACTTGTCTCCTGTTTGCAGTTCTCCTTAGATTATTGCAACCTACATAAACAGCTTTTATTTTACCATACTGAATTGCACCCAGTTTCTTTCTATTTCTCAAAGTTTTCAAAATCTTTCTGAATTTAAGTTATGAGCTCCCCAGTACTGCCTCTTTTGCATTATCAAAAAATCACTGAAAATTATCTCTGTATTCTGTCATTCAGATAGTTAGCTAAAGTACTGACTAGAATCTGATCCTTCGGTGATTCCATTTTTTAAACAGGAAAATGTATTGTGTGAGCTGCTTATGATGACTTATTTTCCAACTTTTCTATCCTAAGTTATTTCCTTACCTTGCCTATGTCAGACTGTGACATGTACAGCTTTTTGATCACCCAAACAGCTGTTACACTTTTAGGAAGTTGAGCGGATTTGACAGCATCTTTCTTTTTATTCTTGTTATTGCTGGTGTGGTTAAGATTTTAAAATTCTCAAATAAAAGAATTAGGTTGAAATGAAACTACACTCTTGGCTTTCCTTAGCCTATTTCCTGGCCTCCAGGCACTGTATCAAAGCAGTACAGTGGTGCTGTAATGTTTGCTCTCAGTTTCTGTGAGAGTGTTTTGACCCACTTTTGTTTTTTTCACTATCTATTTTCAGTCAGTTTCCCAATCTGCCCTTCAGTCAGCAGTGACCCTTCTAAGCCAAGCAACTGAACTTGTCCTCTGACCAGCTGACAGCCAGGAGTCACCTGCTTTGAGCTCAGTTGCATGGGCTGCTCTGGTCTTCCCAGTGCAGGGTCTGTTGGGGCAGCCTGGCCCAGCCGGGCCGTACCCAGCACTGGTGCCTCCTCCTGCCGCCGTGAGTGCCAGCACAGGTGGAGTGGCAGCCTTGACCTTCAGCCTCTGCGCAGCTCTCTTGCACAAGGATTCCTCTGCAGTTTATTTGGCTTTTTTAGTATCTTTGTCTAAATATACCTTGTGTTCTTACCACACTCACTGTTTATGACAAACCTCTGAATACCTTGAAGGCTGTTGAGGGTTTGCTTTCCTGTCTGAAGTGAAACACCAAGGCTGCAGTTGCAGACAATTCCCAAGGAGCTGCCAGCTCTGGCTTCACCAGCTGTGGGACACTCCCTGCTCTGCTGCTGCAGCACAGACCAGCTTGGATAAAGCCTGTAGATGTTTCCTAAGTATACTAATAAATCTAAAAGGCAGCTAATTTTGTGCTTGATTGCTGTGTACTCAGCCCTTCTAGTGTGGGAAAATTACTATGGTAACTTAGGATATACTGTGATTATAGAATTCAATTTGTAAAATACAAATCCTGGAATTTTCAGAGCCAAAATGCAAACTTCCATGGCTGCAGATGTTCTTTAGTATTGCCATTTCATAGCTAATGGCTCAGTGTATCTAAGAGGAGAATTCTTCTTTTACATAGGCAGATCAAGTGTAAGGCAAAAAAAGGCCTGATCATGTTGCTGGATACAACAGAGTTTCACATTCTTCTGTTGTTTCTTGGACCAGTTAGAATCAACTGGTCTCACCTTCCCTCTTTCACTTGAATGTGCTTCTTTGTCAATGGTTTTACTAGTTCAGCAGGGAGCTCAAAAAGATATGTGACATCTTTGGTGTTTGAGAAGAGTGTTGAATATCCCTCCTCAAATTTTGTTTAGTCCACTCATGCTGCTCAAGGGCCTTGTTGCAAAACCACAGAAGTCCAAGATATCAGACGGAGGATTCACAACAAAGGCAGTTAACACTCTTTCTGACCTCAGGCTTAGAAGATTAGGGCTTGACTCTTTGGTCAAAACTGCTGCAAAAAATGTTCATGTTATTTCTATGCATTTTACAAGTATGGCTCTGTGTGTAAGACCATAACCCAGGAGTGCAATACCTGCTCATCCCCAAAGACACAGCAAGGAGAGCTTGTATTTGTTGGGAGTCCAGCCTGTGCACAAATTTCCAATTTTCCTTGGAGTAGTAAGGGTGCTACAGTCAGCAGGGTTCAAGTGTAAACTTGCCCTATGTTTTTTCCTAATAATTTTAAGTCTGTGCAGTGTGCCCTCTACATTACAAATAAACTCCCATGAAATAAAAAAAAAAAATGATGCTGCTTTTGCAATGAGTGCTGACGTCTATCCTGTTGACTTGTGTCATCAGAAGAGGGGACACAACAGAAGTCTCCTGAGGTCTAACACCTTCCTTCTCACCAGGCTGCTGGTGCAATGCACTAGCTTCACACAGACTATTGATCCCTCTCTTCGTGTTAAAAACCACACAAAGCAACTTGATGGGGATGTCCACAGTCAATTAAAGACACTGTTGGCATGAGAGAGTTACAATTTATTTCAGGAGTAGAATCGGGGCTATGGGAAAAAACCCTCTCCATCCTCAATGTAGCACTACCACAGAGTAGCCTTAGATGAGTTCACCCACACTTTGTCAGTAAGTGCTCTGCTCTGCTTCTCTGAAAGGCTTGAACTCAGAAAAGAAGGCAGTAAAAAACTGGAATCTGTATAGAGAAACTGCTGAGAGTCTCTTTTGATATAGTGGCTCTATAAAACAAACCAATAAGGAAACAATACTACTGTTACAATAAAAAGAGGAATAATTTAAATACTGAGCTATAAAGATGCACCTTTTCCTGATCTCCACATCTCATTTTGTATTAGTGAAAATGTGCAGAAGGTTTTGGTGACTTCTGGGAGCATGCTTTTGGAACATCTAATAGAACAAGGACAAAGACTTTGCTTCTTCATATCATGCTGCCTCCTCCAGCACAGCTAAACTCCCACAGTGATTGCTTTTATATCAGGATATAATGTTGTTATATGGGAGCAATTATCCATGCAACTATTAAGATGACAAAACCTATCCAACATGTGAATACCCTCTTGGTACAATGACACCCTCAGAAGGGACTGTACCAGGACATATTGGAAAGCAGGTACTGACCAGGGAAAAATCTATCAGGATAAAAATAATCAGGGCATAATTCAGCTTCAAAACCATAATGATATGTATGTGTGTCTGTGTCTGTGTGTGTGTGCACAGGTGGGTGAGTTTTTTCTGTGTTTTCGTTTGGTTTCTGCTTTAAGGTGTACTCACTTCTTATGTCACTTACTGCTGTGAAACTGTTAAGTTAAAAAAAAGAATAGTGAAGTAAGCATTTACTCTTTTACTTGAAACAGCTCTGACCAAATGAAGTGTGATGCAAGACACTTGAGCTTCAGTATTTACTCATTACCAGGATTAGCAGCACAGGTGGAGCAAGCAAAGTCAAATGATCAGCTTCCAATGCACTGTTTGCCTCTCCAACACTGCTTGTCTTTTCTCTTCTTCTGCTGCTAGTTTCTTTTTTTTGCCCACACAAATAAGCCTACAGAAAATCAACAGTACTTTTGGGAAAACACCTCACAACTTTGTTTTCTGCCTGCAAATTGCACATTCCTCTATTTACACAGCACTCACTAGACTTCTTCCCTGCCCCTCTCATGAAGAACTTTTCCCTGCTGAGCACACCTGTGATGGTACAGGAAACTTATAACAAATAAGTTATACACCAGTACATAAAAAAGTTACACATTTCCTTATTTTAAGATTAAGCCATTGCATTTGCAGATAGTTACTCCATTTAAAAAAAATCACACAAGGAAGCATTTTATTTTT
>JAOXXN010000120.1:30758903-30768998 GCA_026770055.1 Myrmophylax atrothorax
CCCGCCCCGCCCCGCCGAGCCCCGCCCAGCCCGGCGCCGTGCAGACGCGCTCCGGTTTATATCGAAATCTTTATTAGAACAATCCCCAAGAAATGTAAAACGGTCAAGTAACAATAAAATTAAGCACTTTTGTTATCAAAGATATTTAAACAATACCGATCTATTTCTGCATAGCAGAAGCAACAGGGTTTAGAGCTCGAACCATCGTGCTCGTGTTAATTTGGTTTTGGCAAGATAATATAACCTTAAGAATCACATTAGTGGGGAACAGTAACCTCCCCTTCATTTCTTAAAACTCAGCCATTTTTAAGGTTTACTAATTATTTGGAACACATACATGTGGACATATTGTAGCATATAGTTAACAGACAATTTTAATATTAGTAGCACTAGTGTTACTTGAACATGAAGACACAGTTACCTTTCTAATTGTTTACAGTGCAGTATAAATTACATATTACCTCAAAAATCATTGCCTGTATCAAAAGTTTAAAAATTTGGAACAATTTATAAAACACTTCCATAACAGGAAATTGTCAGTCTTGAAATGGAAAATGAATTTTATGCTTATAAACACGCAAATAGATGTATTACAGTAATATATATGTGTTAGCTTTATTCCTTCTGTTTTAAGTAGCAAGAGCCCAGGTCTCCCCACAGTTCCACAAATACAACACACACGATCATTGTAACCAAAAGCAAAATAGGCCCTACTCAGAAGCCCACTACATCAGAAATTAAAGCTATTTTAAAAATCTACTATAAAAAATGGAAGTCTTGCATTGTTTTTATTTGATTATTTGCAACACCACAATTGTCATGTTTTCTCCCAGACCACACAGTCAACTTTCATGATCTAACAGCAACAGGGAAATTGTGTGTGCTGCATCATGCAGTCGAAACACATCTGACATCCTTCCTACAATTAATTTTCTATCAGTTAATTTGAAATAAAGTGTTGGTTTTCCTATATAACATTTTCTGTTTTGTGGTCTACATGGTATGAATAAATTCCAAAATGTAACCCAGGTAAAGTAATAGCCAGTAAGGCACTTGGTCTGCAAGGACACAGCTGTCCAGGCTGAGCAACTGCTCAAAAGTGAGACATACCAGTTACTCAAAACCAGTAATTTTCTTCTTCATTATCACTTCTCTGACAGTCCATTTGTGGAAGAACCAGCATCAGCCCAACATTTCATCTGCCAAAATATTTTTCCAGAATATGCAATAGTGAAGTATTTCATTCAATACTAACATTTAAAGGAATATTCAGCATCCTTTTAACACCCAAGAATCAGCTGCTAAATACTGTTTGGATCCTGCGCCCAACCCCGGCAGAAGAAATCATCCCATCCTGTTTGTTTTGTTTCTGTGGTTACTTTTGTTCGGGTTTTTGTTTGTTTTTTCATCTTTTTTTTACAAAATTTGAAGGCTTGACCTAGAAACTTTGGTATAAAACATGTTAATGAAAGCCATACAGTAATACAGCATCAGGAGATACAACGACTCTAACCCAAATTAAACAAACACAAGCGTGTGGATTGATAACAGAGGTGTTTTCTACTGTCTATTGGTTTCTACATTCTGCTTGTTTGTGATCTTGAGAAAGGGTCTTTCTGCACAGTCCCCTGCCTTCCCACAGCTCCTCTGTGCCAGAGAGAAGCACCTGCAGGACCCTGTGCCTGCCGGGTCTGGACTGGCCCCTCCGTCCCTGCGGGCACCGACCCCACCCTGCCCAGTCTGGGCACTGGCACAGCCCGGGGGGCTCCCGCGACAGATCTGACTGTCTTCCACTCTCTAAAGCAACGAATGAAATTCTGAATTTTAAACTAAATCAAGCAACAAAGTAAATGTCCAAATCCATAACTGTCAATACTAGTACCTCTTCTTTCTGTGGCACCAATCTGCAGACTCTGCCCACAGGATTAGTTAGGAACCATTCTAATAAGATAGTCTTACAGTATCTTAGGTGATTCTTTCCCAAGTAAATACTTGCATTAATTTTGACTTACTAATTATTAGCAATTTATTTTTAAAAGCCAATTTTAATATTATATAATTATTTCCTTACTGAATTTATTGATTACAAAAATTTACATGGTATTGCTTTGTATTTTCACAGTTCTCATAATTATTAAGAAAATGGCTTTTAAATTTTCTTCTCAGAAATGATGATCATTTACATTCTAAATACTTCCACAAAATAGTGAGAAGAGCAAATTTATACATATATATATATTTACTGTATATAAATAATACAATTTAAAACTTTCACTTTTAGAAATTCATTTAGTAAATGCATAGGTTTGTTACAAAACTCTTCTAATCAAATAACTGTATACTATTTCTATTATGCTTTATTCCTAGTAAACTCCATGGTTACATTCATTTGATAAAAAAAGAAAGCCGTATTCAGAAATACGTTTTTCCAGTTGAGCTCCCAGTAAGACACTCAAGTCCAGTAGAAATATAGATTACTTAATGCAGCTTCTTTAGCTGCAAATTAATCACTTAATAGTATTAAAAGGAAAAAGCTTTAGAACATGGACTGTAATCACAGCAGCAGCTTCTTTAATCACAGAATGGTGACATACACTCAAAAGTTACTCAATTCTCTGAAAAGATCAGAATCTTGGGGGGGTTGTGTATTCCATGCCATGAACATAATGAGAAAGGACTGATTATGATGAAAAACTTCATCCCTCAAGAGGCAGATTTTTCTCCCCAAAGACAGGGTTCTCAGTCCTTTCTGAAAGCCAGGTTTACTCTGGGGTATCTCAGGAGCAGTTACCAAAAACTGAAGGTGCCCATAATCAGTAGTTACGTTTGAAACAGTATGCCTTTATTTTACATTATTTGAATCCTAAACTGAACCCCTCACTTTTGCTGCACAGAAAAGGGCTGCAGCACCCACTGGTCGACAAAGAATGCTCACAAGGACCCTCTCACCTGCACCTCAGGTCACAGGATTTCAAGATCTGCCCATGCCCACAACTCCAAGTGTGTGGGTGAGAGTCACTTTCACATCCTCACGACACCCCAGATCCACTGCAGGAAGGACAGTGTTCTTGCTTTTAGAGCAATTACAGCCACCACAAACTGGAATTGTAAGTTAGAGAGCAAAATCCCATTGGGATGGCAATGGTCAGTACCATAGGGATGGGAATGGTTTAGCCCAGAAACTTCCTTCAAATCATCTGGAAAATAATTTGCCTTTCTTTTTGTGACACCAATGGACACCTAGGGCTAGGAAAGTATTTCCAGGTGCTGAAATCCTGTCACAGAGTTGGCAAATGTATGGCACATGCCACTCTTAGAAAGCAGACAGTACTGGAATAAATCAGTACAGTGGAATCCATGAAAGCTCAGGGCAGGTCTCGTATGGATCGCCCCTGGTTCCCCAGGAGACTAATAATGAAAACCTGCACAGCTCAAGTAAAAGACTTGAGAAGCACTTCAGAGCTGGACTTTTTCCATCAGCAGAGCAGTTACGTAACCACAGTGGGAGGGTCAATAAACCACACAGAATGTTAAATGTGCTTTCTATCAACAGATGTATTAATGATGTCGTACTTTGTAGTAATGACTGCACAAATTTAATAACCAAAAAGCAAACTAAATCTTTCAGAGCATTTCTCAGTAGCTAAATAATCTTGTATCATGGGAAGACTTGAGTTCAATGTCCTAACACCTTTCTGTGTGAGCCACTGAGAGCCTGGAGATATGCAGAAAGCACCCCCTGGCCCTCAGCACCTGCAGTGTTCCAGTGCCTTGGTCAAGAGCTGGGCGTGGAACTCCTTGTGCACACACACATAGCAAAGAACTTCTTTCAAGGAAAAAACAACTATATTTGGCTTTCCTTTCAGTGAAGCTCAACTTCCTTGCAATGCAGAACACAGTCAGACTTGTCAGAGATAGGGGGATATTAACACATGTGCATCTCTCTTAGACATCAGCTAAAAATTATACATTCACCATCTTGTACCAGATGAAACCTCACTTCTGTGAACCACAAATCACTTCAAGTGAAGTGGGCCCTTCTCTCAGTTATATCATCTTTTAAGTGCAACTCACAGAAAACTTCAATTTAAGCAACTAAAGTCTTTTCTGACTACCTTCTTTGGGGCCTGCAGGGTACCATCACGTCTTAAAAGATGCAGTTGTGGATGTGATTAAAATATCACTACATTTTTCAGTGTAGGGAATCATTAATGCACGTATAATCACAGTTTAAATAGCTGTGAAACAGCTTGTACAAAAAAATACAATCATAGCACCATATTTACAAATTTAGTACCATCTCCAGGTTAACTAGAGTCTCAAACTATCTTTTTTATGGCTAATTAGATTATATGCTAGTGCTTTCAAAAATTGCCTGAATTTCTTTTACAAATATACACTTATAAAAAGAAACATTATCAAAACTGCTGTCATCTAAGGCAGCAACTTGTATTACAAAAGTTATTAAAACATCAGTATAGACTTATAAAAGCTTCAAATTTACATTTTCCTTTTCATAGGCACTCTATAAACTAAAACGTGGCCTTGTTTTCACAGCTGTTAGTTTAAGCACTTAAACTAATGAAATGTTATCATCGTTGCTCCTTTTTTTTTCAGATATATATGCAAAAGGAAAAAAGAATCACCCATTAACCAGAAGCATCATTTACAGTTTTTACTTTTGCCTACTTTATACATGTTTTGCTTAAGAGCCACTTTTTGCTGCTGAGGTTCAGTGGATGTTATCCTGCTGCCTTCTTGGGGCTCAGTTTCTTCTTCCCCAGGATCCGGTGCAGGCTCGCTGACATGAAGTAGGGTTTTGCTGTAGATCCATCATTTCTTTCCAGGTCTTCACCTGAATTTACACAGCAAAAGTGGTCAAAAAAGCAAATGGCAGTACAACCCCACACAGAGAGATACAAACAGAATTGAAGGAAGGAGAGAGTAAAAAACCTAACATTAAGAAAAATCTCAATCAAGGCTATTTAGCTGTCTTATTAATGATGCCCTTGATTAAGGACACTAAAATTTTTATTTTCTCAAATCACAAGAGGTTTTACAGGAAGCAGAGACACAAACATCTAGCCATTTTTACATGAAAGCAATATATTCTTTTTATTCTCCAGAGCTTTGGTTTGGCAGTACAGGTGGAAGTTTTCAGAAACTCTCATTCTTCCACTGAAGCCTGGCATTTTGGATACCTTTTGTCAGCAAATTTGTCACAAAGAGAGCTATGGATTTAAGCATTTTTTAAAACCGGACGCTTTTTTCCTCTTAAGGTAAAGTCACGTGAAAACCTGCTGCCACGAGTGCACAATATTCTGTATGATCTACCGTTCATACTGAATGGAAGCAGGGGAAGCAGAACAGAATATAAATTTAAAAAAATGAGGCAGACAATACTTTTTTTCCTACAGAAGGTCATGACTAAGTCACTTCTCGGGATTCAGCCCAGCTGGTGTCACACAGCAGTTACAGACCAGTGACCAATTACACACTGATGGGCAGTGAAGTCACTGCAACCCTGCAGAGGCTGATCTGCAGAGCCAAAGCAAGACCACTAGTTAGAAGGAGTGGCTAAAGAGTTTACAGAGGGCAAACCTTAATATATCTTCGTGGCAGTATATACCCCGTGTCTTTGGAATAAATTAAAAAGCAAATCTTTTAATTTTTGAGTGCACCAACAAACTTGCTAGATGCCATTTCTTTCTAAATAACAAATTAAATAAATAACTATAATTTCAATACTAATTTGACTATTCATACTACTAATACAAATACTTAATAATAATTTATTTATAGTTCAGCTTATTTCTTGAGAGTGTTATTAGTGCTATGTCTGCCTGTTTGTATAGAACAAAGCCCATAACTTGACATAAATAGGATGTAGCTCTCAATTTTCAGTTTTCTAATTCATTTTGTTCCTGAGTCTTTGGCAACTCATTTCTTCCAGAATCACAGCTAACCTTAGCTTTCAGGGAAGCATGGTTAAAGTGAGTGTTTAAAGAACCAGTATTACTATGTTTATCTCACGTCAGTAATCCACTGTGCATATATATATATATATATATATAAAAAGATCAAGCCTATGACTATTTCAATATTCCCTTAATGTTATCAAATTTACCAGTTCCAAGAACAATTACTACCATGTAACTTCTACATTGACCTACTAGAATGAATTTCATTGCAGAAAAATCTAGCACAGGGAAGGTATTATATATTAAGGACATCTACTTCTTATAATCATGTCCTAATTTAAGACCAACAGATTTCTTCTGTGATTTTAGTATTCTCTGACTGGATGCAGTGAACAGCAGTCCCTTTGACTGTGACCATTGGGGGTCCAAGGGACAGACATTCAGGTGGCATTTTACAGAATTCTTAAGGTGATTCAGCGTAATACTTTGTTCAGGGTTATTAAGCTGAAAACAAAGTACTATCTACACACCAAAGAATATCTTTGCTATTATCAAGAAGTTTAAGGGAATCAATACTGTACAGCGCTCTTCAAAAAGCACCCTAAAGCAAACAATGAAATTTAAGGAACATCTGAAAGACAAAAGCCAGATACCCCCTGAACCATAAAGATACCTTATGTTTTTAAAACTAATTAAATGTGAATACTAAACACTAAAGAATGCATCAAGTAGCCTATCTGAAAAGAAGAAGCTGCTAATTTTTCACACAGTCTGCCAATACGTCCCCAGAATTCTGTAAGGAAGGGATAAGGTGGTTTTCTACTCCTCTTTTCATGCCTTGCAGGTATTACTGAAAGAAAAGGTAGTACTTACAGAAGCAGAGGAAAAGCGTGTCGACACACATTGCATAGACGCTGAAGAACCCGTGTGCCACCAGGTAGGAGCCAATGATGACTGTCTACAAAAAACAAACCACAATTAGCTCCCAAACGTCTTCTGGGACCAACGTGGCACTATTAACACAAGCCACAAGCCCAGTCTGCTAAGCAAATTCGGGATAATTCAATGTCAGCTCTGTCTTTCTACCCAAGGTTTCTACTGCTGTGGACAGAGATCACAGGCTCAAGACATTGCATTTTAACATGCAGTAGCCACTTATTTTCCAGCAGCCAAACCAGAGTAATTTCAACTTCCAAAGAGAATATATGCCGAGAATGTTCTAGACTCCTTTAGGAATCACTCATCCCAGAGATACTCTGGAGTCCAAGGGGGGCCTACAAAAGCACAAAAGAGATGCATGGCATGTCCTGTCCATCAGAAGCCACACTGCCATCAGTGCCTCACCACCAGCCTTTGCTGTCTTGGAAGTCTGAGCAAAGCAGCTGTGAAACCTGATTTTTCTGAAGATGCAGAGTCCCTACAGTGCCACTTCTGCCTGAAGGATCCTGAGGACTGGAGTGCAGGAGATGAGTCCTCAGCTCAGTGGATCCTGTGCCTCTGAGGGGTGGCCCAGAGCAGAGTGAGCAGCCCATGCCCTGAGCAGTGTGAGCACATCCAACTGCCCCCACTGTGTAGAAGATTAGATGGAAGCCTTACCAACAATGGTACCCAGTAGTAGTTTAACGTTGGCACTTCCTGTGCAAAGACTGGTATTCTCTGTGTGAAGAAAAAGAATGCAAGGACACCTGCAAGAAGCATAGGCAAATAATGACTTCCATACTAGCTTTGATTTCCTAACATGTAAAGAATGGATGAGACAGACAACAGATCCAAGGTTGGTTTAAATAAAAGTTTGGTAAACAATAAATTCCTCAATACTAATTATCTGACAGAAGAGATACATAAATTAGTCAATTAGCATAAATATATTCATGGACTCAGAAATAATTCAATTAATTGTTTTGTTTTATCATTCTACTGAATTTAATAGCAAAATTAATAAATAATGTAATTTTAAAGTAATGAAAAAAATTTTTAGATGAGTTCTTGGTATTAGTTTTCAATTTTTGATTAAAATATAATTAATTAGTTATTAGAATAATTAATTAGTTATTAGAATGCAAAATATGGTTATTTGTAAAATAGTTTTTTGGAATTGCTGTGACAATTTTAAAAAAACATAAAGGAATACTGGCAACCTGAATTTCTGAAAGTGTTTCATTTAAAAAATAGAAATCACTCTTCTGTCACAGAAGAACATGAATCACCTATTTTGACACTTACTGATAACCAAGAAACCCCTGTAAGAATGCAAGAAATATTCTATTTCTTTTACTATAGCTTATAGCTATAATGGGCTGGAATACAGTAGAGCTTCAGGCACACCTCCTGCAGACTTGCAATACCTCCTCTTGCAGGCATGTTGTCTGCTATGAGGTGAATCTCATTTGCAACTTTGTTCAGTTCTTATGAAAGGAGAACTGACTGTGCCTGACTTCTTGGATGTGAATTTGGTTTGATCAAATTTTGATGCTGTGGATGCAGGAGACCTTGCACCAGCCACACACACAAGAGCTGTAAAATCAATTATGGAAAAGATGCTGCCAAGGCACATCAGGGGCTTGGGAGGGGGGAGGTGGGGAGAAAAAAAATTAGTTCAATCTTGCAAATTCTAGAAACACAGGAACAGATTTCCAAACAGTCAGACTGATGAGAACCTCCAGCTGTTAACTGAGCATATATGATTAGGTACCAGAAAATAGAACATACAACGCAGAAAAAAATGAATTAGCTTACCTACACCACCAGCAACGAGGATTTTCCCCAGGAATAAAAGGAAGTCTGTAACTTTGTCCAGAACTGCAACTCTGTTCAGCAAAGAACAAATTATATACAATCAACAGAGAACAGACATTTGTATTCTTTCTCCTTAAATCCATGGATAGTGGTAAAATATGGCCAGAAGCTGTCTTCTGCTAGTTTCACAGGCTGACAGCACAACAATATAGACAGGGAATGCTGAGATTAGTTTGTATCATCAACCTCTTGACAGCACTAAAGGCTACAGATATGGTAATATACAGCACTGACTACCATGCAAAATAAAGATTAAGACCTACTTAAGAGACAAATCATTATTAATCTGTCAGAATTCAGACTTAGCAAAGTACACAAGATAAAAATATCTTCATTTGAAACTACAAAATTATATGCCTGGCTTTTAGGTATTGCTCTTACTGGTTAAGAACAAAATCACAAAGGACAGTGAGGTAATATTCTGTCAGGAAATGAAGGCAGCTTTTCTATTGCACAGGCACTACACAGTGTGGACATCACTGCCCTGATATTAGTACAGGGTAACACAGTGAAAACACTCTATTCTTCCATTTCCAATCCTTTCCTCTTTTTTCTGAAGCATCATTTCCATCTTCCTCCTTCAGCCTGCCCCTCTATTTCTCTCTTTCTCCCAGTTCTTCACTTAATTTAAAACACCTAACCAGTTTTACTGTGTCTCTTTCTTGGTAATTAGATTGTCTGCTATTGCATCAACATGGCCTGCTCCTAAGTTACTCTCCCATCATTTTTTGGTCTCACAGTAGTAAAGAAAGAGTCAGGTGCAATGATGGAAAGTACTGATGAGAACAGGGAGTTTGGCAGCAGACTTGGTAGTGGAGAAAATGGCCAGGGGAGTTCCCAGCACCAGAGGAGATCAGGTTACGTTAAAGATACTCTTTTTGAAAGCAAAGTACTCTCTCTTCTTTACTTCCACTCTCTGACACCCGATAAGTGAGGGAAATTGGCCTGAGCCTCATATGCACAGCACACGACCCGGGAGCTGACAGGCAACCAAGGTCACTCTGACCTTGGGGCAGGCGAGGAGCAGGTAAACAACACTTAAGACCCAAGGGTTAGCCAGTCTCCTTGGCGCCAGAGGGGTCGTGCCAGGTGCGTGGACACCAGTCGCCCACCAATTAGAGCAGACTGCTAGCGCGTGAACAGAACTTCTGGCCCAATCCCAAGTTGGTACCGTCCGCGTGTTCACCCCAAGAAAGTATATCAACCCATAACATCCACGTGCTTGGGTGAACGGGGGAACAGAGAACAGAGAGCACAGGAGCACGGAGAACCAGAGGCAAGAATAGAGCAGGAGGGAGAACAACAACAAGTAGGGAAAGAGCATGCCAGAATAAAGTTGCAACCTGTTGATACCAGAACGCCTCTGCTGTTATTATTT
>JAOXXN010000120.1:30776400-30804359 GCA_026770055.1 Myrmophylax atrothorax
TTCAGAGAACCACAAAACAGACTCCTCACCAATTCAAGAGCACCAATAAACTTGTATTTGTATGTCTTCCTTTCTCACCCTGGAAATTACAATGGTTAAAATTTAGAGGACAATTTAACAGAAAAACTAGTTTATGTCCACAAAATGCTTTGGACAAAGAAGTGTTACCAGAACATTAGGTAATATTTTCAGATTTAACATGAGGAATCATTACTTAAAATATACACATTTTCTACTGGCACTGCCTTTAACAGTGATTAAGAAATGACATTAACATAGCTCTCACTACAGGTAAATATTTGTTACACTTACCTCTGGGTCACAAGTCAGGTTTGCATACTTGCACAGTGTTTGATTGGCCATTACTTTATACACAGGTTCTCCTGATGTGGCCAGAAAACTGCATGAAATATTTTAAGGAGGAATCACAGAACTGTAGGCTTTAAACAAGGATTCTGCAGTGGGTAACTACTAGCTCTAAATAATCTGTGCAGGTAACACAAAAACTGCTTTTGCTATTCAGAGATGTGTCTGAGGGATAGACAGACAAGATGGATTATTCTTGTTACTTAGAGAACCAAGACAAACTCTACCCTGGAGCTGTAATAACACACCAGAATGGGCAGGAGGTGTAACCTTGAAAGTTGACTTTCCTTCTCCTGCATATTTATCTTTGACAAGGCAGACTATGTAGTGGTTCTTTGATGGTTTGTATTTTGGTGGAAGTAGATACAGAGCATAAGGATGAATTAACATTCAGCAGCAACTGACTCTCTTTGTGCATGAAAGAACAACAGGTTTCCAAATAGCAGTTTTCCTGTTTCTTAATCCTTACCGAACCCTTGCTGTTGGGGAACAAATAGTGGTTGCTGTTAGGCAACTCAGAGAAGACAGTGCACTGTATATTCTCTCACTTCTTTCTCATACTTTTCTGAATAAAACACATACGGAGCCCACTCCACACCCAGTTAACTGAGAGACAATTAACACCAGGTCTGTAGAGGACACAGCACATTAAGGACCATATTCACTCACTGCTGAGGACCATTTTCACTCCCAGAAGTCAACCTTATGTAGTACACAAGGCCTTGCATGATCCCCCTGCCTTGGCATGAATTTTAGTCCAGTTCTTTTTAATTAGATTAAATGCACTGTCTGATTTGTACATGACATGCAAACGTGCAGCAAGGAAGAGTGCATCAGCACATGAAGTGCCAAATGACCAAACCACCCTCTTAACAATGTTTTGGTTAACGTCAATTAGCAGAGAATTGCCTAATCTTGCAGACCAGAAGACTTGCTCCAGAGAGGTACACAGACAAGGATACACAGCTGTCACAGCCCAGTAGGAAATACAAATTGCAATGAGTATGAAGGTGACGATGGGGTAGAACAGTGTAGACATTATATAGCCAATAGCCCTATGAAAGAAACAAAACATTATTAGTAAGGTACATATATTCCAGAAACAAGTTTTTCATCAGTCTTCTAAAAATTTTATTTCAACATCCTTGCTGACAGTTGTCACATAATCTAGTGCTGCTTCTTCTTCTGCTTTCTTCTTTACTCAGAGCTAAAAAGAAGTATCTTGGACTGCACTCTCCTACAATGTCTGGCCACAGAAGTCTACTTTTCTCTCTGCAGATTTGTGCCTATCCACACTAAAGTTGGATTGGAAGCAGAAGAATCCAGTTTTTTCCTAAATAGAAGCCACAGCCAAAACACCACCAATCCTCTACCACTAATGTATCATTCCAGAGACAATCCAATGACAGAGCAAAGTTGGCAGTTACAGGTCCCAGGCTCCTATTAACAGTGTACCACACTTGACTTTTCTGCTGAGACACCTTCTTGCACTGAGCATACATAGTAACATCAACAGTGTATGTATTCTTAAGGCAGAAAGATGAGAGATAAGAAATACTGTATAAAAAATGCTCTTATAAGCACAATGTCATTAACAAAACACTGGAATTCCTTATATTACCTGTTTGGTTCAACAAATCCAGTGTTGTATTTTAACCCCCAACTTTCCGCCCTTCGTAGTGCAAGATAGAGCTTGAGAAGAGTATACTCCAGAAATCATTTAATAGAATTCAAAATATATTAAAATCAGACAAACGTACCTACTACCTTCCTTCAACAGTGCAATAGCAATCCGGATCCGATTTCTTAGGAAAATCAGCATCAATATGATTATGACCTCAACACCGCAAAGTATTATCACTATAAGCAAACAGACAAAAAAGTCAGATCAAGAACCAAACCAATATGCTACCTCTGTAATTTTTTTCCTTGTATTTTACACTATCATTCATGAACTCTGTAAAAATTCTCTGCTTGAGCAGTTCTCTTTCTCCAGCCACACCTGTCAAACTTCAATACCAATTCGTAAGTTCCACTGTAAAGAAATTCTATATGCAGAGAGCTAGAAGGAACATGTAGGACCCTAGTGTTAGGATTTATATTTTTAAAAGAAAAATAAAACATATAATACTCAGACAAAGCTAAAAATTTACTGTAATATGACTGCAGTATCTAGCTTTAGATACAGTTCTCCCTTTAAATTCTACTTTTCATAAACAAGTATTTTGCATGTTCATACTATAATGCTGCTCATTTGTAGTATTTATTTAACAATAAAAAAGAGATGAAGAGTCAAGCTTTTCAAGAGGAGTGCTATTGTTCTCAAATTTAGATGCATTAAAATCAATAGGTTTGTTTGAGTGTTAACCTGACATGTGCTGTGATGTATCAGATAGTTTTGGACAAATTATTCTCACCTTCCAGTTGTGCTGCTGGAATCATAGAAACTTGCTCTGAGGTTAGAGGGCTGAGAACACCATGTTCCAGAACATTTCCTCTCTTAGTTAAAAGCAGTATTTGAATCAAAACCCTCATCTGGGTAAAGCATCTGCTTGTCTGATTTCTATTTTTGTTGGTTCAAAACCTACTTCTGCAGTAGAAAGTAAGAAAATTCTGTGGACTTCATTTAGAGAAGATGAGAGTCTTTAAAGCCTGAAACCCATCTTCTCTACCTCTGAGACATGTCCATTAATTTTTGATGCTTCAGATCATTAGATAATATTGAAACCAGCCCAGCAGGCGTGGGTGGTTGCGTGCAAGAAGTTCTGTGGAGGGAGAGGAAGACAGAAGAGACAGTATCCTTAAGTATATTCAAACTTGC
This sequence comes from Myrmophylax atrothorax, assembly GCA_026770055.1. Classification (NCBI taxonomy): domain Eukaryota; kingdom Metazoa; phylum Chordata; class Aves; order Passeriformes; family Thamnophilidae; genus Myrmophylax; species Myrmophylax atrothorax. The sequence continues at coordinate 30,779,588 of JAOXXN010000120.1, forward strand.
ATGAAGATTTGGAAAGGAACATGAGACTTGGCTTTAGGTCCCAGAGCTCAGACACAGGCTCAGAATATCAGACGCAGATACTCACAGATGATGTTAAATTGCAATCCCAAGTATTATCAATACTCCTGGCAACAGAACCGCAGGTGCCAAGTGACTGCTGTGACTGCTCAGAGCCACAGATCTCGTTCAACAAAGTTTGTGTTTACACACGCTTCGACAGCAGGTCAAAACCAGGTTTCTTTAAAGTTGCTCTCATTCCAATTTGGCTATGTTAAGGTACTTGTTCCAAACATTGTGAAAAAGGCAAGCGATGTCAGTACATGATAAGTTCTACACTAGGACAATGACTACATTTTCTTCAAGGACATTTAACTGTTTACTTTGCTGAGTGATGTTGGAAAAGCAATTTAATTCCCAAGTACCTCAATTTACTCATCTGAAAATGATCCTGACTTCTAGATAAACCATCCACTGGCTGCTAGGAATCAGGCAGAGAGAGATCTTGAAGAGTTACAAGAAAAAAAACATAATAAAGTCCTAATATTCTCTAGGGATAGTATACTAAAAGCTCTGCCTCAACAGCAGATAGAAGATGCCTCATGAGTTCAATGATCCAATAGAGAGGTAAAGGAAGACACAAAGAAGAGAAAGGAGATCTAAGCAGTAAACTACTGCTCTATTAATTTAGCTATCAATAGGGAGAGGCAGCATTTTAGGTTATGTCCCATTCATTATCAGTTAAGTGTCTGTGTGCCTTCTACTAGAGCAGTAACAGGAATGCAAGTAATATTGGACAGGTATTTGTTCTCTCTTCTGCCTCTCCTTTCTTGGGGAGAAATATGTGTGTTGTCGGCTGCCTTGTTCCACTAAGATGTTGTTTTAAATACACTGCCCTTGTAGGAGAAGGCAATGGAGCACTTTTGAAAAGAAATGAAATTTGCTATGGTTCATTTCACAGTCTTAGATCAATGTCCAAGAAAATTCAGAGACATGAATGTAAACTGAGGGGAGACCTCACCAGGGTCTTCAACATCCTTATGAGGTGAAGCGGAGGGGCAGGGACAGATCTCTTCACTCTTGTGACCAGTGAGGGGACTTGAGGAAATGGCTGGAGGTGAGTCAGGGCAGGGTTAGGTTGGATCTCAGGAAAAGGTTCTTCCTCAGAGGCTGGTGGGCACTGACCAGGCTCCCCAGGGCAGTGGGCACAGCCCCAGGGCTGCCAGAGCTCCAGGAGTGTTTCGACAACACTGTCAAGTGCATGGTAGGATTGTTGGGGTGTCTGGGCAAGGCCAGTAGTTGGACTCAAAGATCCTGATGAGTCCCTTCCAACTCAGCATATTCTATGATTCTGAGATACAAAGATGTAGTTACTAGTGTGAGTTATTAATCTCACTTCTGGGGCGCACAAAGAGGGAGAAAAAATAAACTGGAGTGAAAAGCGCCCCTCCTTATGCAACTTCATCAAGACTAACTTGATTATTACTTTCTACTTCCCCATGATGAAGACTGAACACACAGGAAGTAGAATGCTATCAACACAAGAATTTTTCACTTGTATCACTTGTGTGATTGCATTATCTCCCCTTACAAATCTACTAGTCTTTTTTTTTTAAATGCACGTTTTTACACAATACAAAGAAATGGAATGCTGCTTTCTTCTCTAAGCAACATAGGTAGAGGAGATTTAACACAGCAGAAACTGTAGCAAGGCACTGACCAATTGTTCTGAATATCCCTTAACAGATACCGAATTTAAAGGGCACTTACTAAATGCTAACCATGTTTGCCTCAGTTGCAGGTACACTTTGAAGTCTGTCTGGAATCCAATATCATAAACAGTGAGGTCAGATCCAGGTATTCCTTTAAGATGTTCATATTCCCAGTAACAATGCCAGATGCCTTTTAAAAAACAATAGTGTGAGTGCTTCTGAAGAATGCAAAGACAAATTTAAACAAAAATCTTTTACAAGCAAAGTGTTTTGTCTTCAGCCTATCAAGTAAGCAAAACCCACAAAGGCATCACTATGAGACTAGTCAATCATCGTATCAATACAAGTGATTACAAAGAAGCACACTGTGTGTAGATAAGGCAGGTTCCTACATCTGGTGCTAAGTATCAGCACAGCTGGATTCTTCCTACATTTTGCTGCCATTTAAGTCCTCAGTTAACTGTGTCTCAAACTAGGCATTAATTCATGCAGCTGTACCATTTATTGATGTAACTATTGATCTGCCTTGCCCAGACTTAAGCAATAAGGAAAGAATCTCAGGGGCTAGAAGATTACACCTACCATAACCTATAATTCCAATCACTCCAAAGATGAAAATCCAGAAGAGAACCCCAGCTGTGAACCTCAATAACACAAGGAAAAGCAGACTCAGCATCATTGCAATGAACAGCCCACTAAAAAGAAAAGAAACAAACACAGGAAAAATGAGTGTGAGAATCTATTCACTTTCTTGTATGCCTGTTACTCTAAATGAGGATCACTTAATCTCATGTAAGAGAATGATTTGTAAAAATGTATTTTAAAATCTTCAGTATGAAATACAGTGTCATAGCGATTATCTGCTATTACAAACAAACATCCTGTACACCATGATCTCACAGGGCAGAGTCTGCAATGTTTGTAGGCACTGGGTTCTCAGGCTGACTGAATGGGACTAATACAATGCCTTTTTTGTCACTTACAGCAGCTGGACAGCTGTATTTTTCAGGCCACAGACTAATCTACAGTACAGAAAGTTAAACTGGAGGAATACCCATGTAAGAAGAAGTCACTGATTTATGTCCTCCATTGAAAATCTGCTTGCAAAAAAACAATGTTAGCAAGTAACATTTTAGGAGCTTCCTAAAAAGAATAATTAAATTTAGGAGGAAAACCCAATGACTCTTTCTAGTCAGCAGAAGAGGAAATGATCACGGCACTACGATGCATAAAAAGACACTGTTAAAAGTCATCTACGGAGCCCCTAGGAAAGACATCAACAGTGTCTGCTCTTCACCAAGTCTGGGGTAAGGAAATATTTGTTGTCACTTTACTCATAGGAATTAGGGCAAAAATGAAAAAAACATGGCAAAAGACCTTTTTACTCAGTGAGGCTTTCTAAATCATTGTGAATAAAGCAGTATAAATAATAATCCCTTCCAACATATATGCAGTTCACATGCTTCACAGAACATTTTATGTTTCATTATTTTTAGTAGGTGTTACATCAGCATTTTTTCTTAGTACAGACTCAAAAAAAATTAAAACTTCTTCTTGCTTGTGTTCAGTAACTTTCCTTTGAACATTCCCAATTTATTTAGCCAATAACCAGAGCTAAAAATGGGGCAGCCTGATCATAAACAATCAAAACCAGATCTTTTGGGCAAACTAAGTGAGACGGGCAGAAGGACAAGAAAAAAATAACACCAGCTTATTTAATTAAACCTTTGTAAGCCTGCCCTAAGTCCCAGCCATTTAAAGTCTTCCTAGCCTGACATATTTTCCCTTTCTGAATGGCTTATTGAAATTCAGAATGTATTCCTCAAAAAAAGTTGAAGTTTTGGAACTTATGACTCTTTCTTGAAAGCAGTAAATTACCTTTTCTGAAGTTATCTTTAGCTATACAGGAACACCAAAACTGAGTACATATCAACTGTCTTCAATAGACTGGTTCCCTTAAACTGAGGCTTGAAAGCAGAAGTTCCTTTGGGGTATGTTAAAAAGACAACAGCAACTTCATATTTAATTTTTAATCCAGCCTCCCTTCACTGTCAAGCCTTCACTGTCACCACCCAAACTCTGGCACTTAAACTTATTTGTCCAGAAATCATTTGATGTATGTTATTGTTTGGTGAAAAGAGTGAAGAAAATCCTATCCAACCACTTTAAAAGTAGCAACAATTCCTTACAAAACATATCTGAAAAGTGAAAACTTGATTCAGTATTTAGAATTTCTGTTTAAAAAATTTGTCCCTTCTCTCTTCAGCCCATGTATTCAGTGCTACCTCCTTTGAAAGAGTCTGTACCACAAGCCTGATTTCAGTAAGAGCGAGAGAATCAAGATTGCTGAATATCTGAGTTTCCTGCCACTTTTGTGAACTCAGTATTGTGAGCATGGTGTCAGACTATGAGAAAACTGTCCTTCCACCAGTGACTGAACACCTTTAAATGCTTAACTGATGTTTCTGAAGTAATTTTCCATATTATTATCTAAAGTACGTTTTTAATGTCATGGATTTGCATTCAGGCTTGTCTAATGTGCACGTTACAGACTCTCACCTGGCAATGACTTCTGTTCCTGTTTAAATTGACCAAAACCAGCATTAATGGGCTAAGAACGTAAAAATACTTACGTATTTGCTTCAGCAAAGTAGTTACTTTTTTGTTTCAAATTTGTTTTAATTAATTGGTGATTAGTGAGTATTAATTGCAAGATAAAGTTAACATTGTTCATTACTCTTTGTTTGTGATGTTGCTTCGCCTGCCACATTGAAGTTATGGATTCATACTGAACTTACAGGTTAATAGAGATATATATATATATATACAGATTATACTAATGACACTTAGCAACTGCAACTGGTTTGAAAGTCACTTAATTCAGATTTTTGAGTTTTGGAATTGCCTTGCAGGTGAATCTTGCAAGAAAACACAGCACCTCCTGATTTTTTGTCTGGCAGGACATTGAAAAGCCACTCCAGCTAAACCAACACTCTATGCATATGTGCTGTACTGTCCTCATCTCATGCAGAGCACCGTAACAACTTCACTGTCATGTGACAAAAGGAAATTACAGTTGCTCCTTGAGTTTTAAAGTAGGATTGGTACCAAACACACACATGATCTATTTTTTTAATCCCCTGCACACTCTTAAGTGAGTTTGGAAAAATTAAAAATATCCATAAAAATCTTACATTAAAATCCAATACCAAGAAATGGCATAGTCTTCAAAAATTTTCATTCCAACTGATCTTGCATCCAGGACATTATTGATGCCGCTGAGAAAAGACAAATCAAAGAAAAGGTTGCTTCAGGTAGAAAAGCAGAATTTATTTAAAAAACAAATAAACTCAGTCGAAGAATTTGAAATATCTTAGCTAGTGATAAGAGTATATTATGATTCTTCAGTTCCAGTTCTGTCATCAAGCCAATATCAACCACAGTTACAACGAAGAAAAAACTGGGTAAGAGTGTCTCTCTAATTCCTGAAAAAGTATTTATGAAAAAGGCTTTATCGCCAGAATGTATAGTAGTAATATCTGCCATGTACCAATGGCCAAACAGTTGCTAATAGCATAGAAACACAAAGCAGCTCAGTGAACCAAAAGGTTTACTTTCTGGAACTGTTTTCCTATCCTGCAAAGTGCTTGCCTGTATTAATTTTTTCCTAGGAACAGCCTGGTACATTGGGTTTTTTCCCAAAAGCAGGAGCACTCTGATGAGGCAAGATGCCCAAAGTACAGCCCACAGTAGTGGAAAGGCCACCACAGAACAGACAGCCAAGCCCATCACTGGCTGGCCTGAATCCTGCAGCAGAAGGTTGGCATTTGAACCGCACAGAACTTTCCTAGTAAAATGGATTTTTCCTAGGAAAAACAGCAAGAATGATTTAGCTAAATGAAAATCACTGAGACAATCAGACTAAAATATTTTGCTCCTTTCTGCACACAACATTGCTGGACTTCCGTAATTGAACTTTGGAAGTGTCCAGGCACAGAGAGACCACTTACTACCAAGTCTTGTTTGGGTACCCTCAGCCATCGGCTACAACAGATTCTGATGATTTTTTTAATTCCTGAATTATTGTACAATCTCAGAATCCAACTAATGAACACTGAAGAAGAGTAAAACCTACTTTGCAGCTTCCCTGAGATCTGTTACATTTCTCGTTTTCCCTCTTCCATCTTTGAACGTGGTCTGATTTGCCACAGTCAACACACCATTCTTCGTGGAGAAGTCTGGGAAGCATCTCTTAAGAACTGTTCAAAGTATCAAAACAAAGCACTTACTGCATTTCATGTCAAGCTCCACTTTTATCACTTTTCTTTTGCAACATATTTAAGTAATTTCAGATTCACAGTCAATTGTTTATCCACTGATTATCTAACAACATGTTGATTTTGACAAATCTTGGAAGCACCATTACATTCAAGATTATGATTTTTATGCTCTGGGGCTTTTTGTCCAAGCTCAGGCAGGGTGGGATTTCAACTGGAGATTCTAGGTCCTAACAAATAACAACAGTAGTATATGTAAAAGTTTAAGAATTTGTAATAAATGTGGAACTTACTCTCTCTGTCAGTATCTGGGCAGCTTACAAAAACTGCAGCTTCTCAAATATGCCATTTCATGGTAATAATCAGACCAGCCCCCAGGGACAGACTCAACTTGACTGGTCACGAATGGTACTAGCGCCCAAAACAATACATAACAGCAAGTGTCAGTTCCTCATATGCCAGATGAGCTCCAGTACCAGCCACTATCACTAGTTTTCTTGGAGAGGAAGCAATAGAAAAGAGACAGAAACTATTGGTTAGACAGAGGGAGGAGGAGATTATAAAAAAGAGAGAAAAGGAGAGATGTTTGCATACTCATTTATGCTGCCCTGTTCTTTGCTGCAAAAAGTCCTGAGTTTTATTCCAAAGGGAAGAGCAGGTCAGTCCGCCTATACAACTGTACTTTATATAACTGTTCAGTGCCTTCCTTATCAGATTGCAATATATACGGATGCCAGGGTTCAATATTCAGTCTGGTATATCCACCCCAGCAATTATTCTGATTTAATAGTTAAGTAACATGTCTCTTTTCCTCCCTCTGTAATCCTTGCCCCTTGCTGTAGTCTGAAAGAAGATAATGGCTTCTTTGCAAATTATTTTCTGTCTTTTGCATCAGTACATCAGTTTTAATACAAATTCTTAGTATGTTTTTAAAATTAAATCTATATTTTCTCTTTTCAGTAACCTGCCCCTGTTTTACAAAATGTCCATTTTAAACAGTGGCAAAAATAAGAAGCAACCTCCTATTTGCGTAAGCCTCTGGGTTAGTATTACAGTTCTGCAGCTGAGACGAGCTCCAAGATCTGTGGTAATCTACTCCAAAATACCTGCTGACAAAAGCATTTTTGCCCCTTTAGATCCTCTGTACACCCTACCCAGGCCAGCACTGTGACTGAAAAGCTGCACTGTAACTGGGCTAAAGTATCATCTGAACTTCAGGAGCTGCCCATGAGCCTTCCCACACTTGTAGCATTTTCTTGATGCCAAGAGGATTTCTTGCTCACATATTTTGGAAAGCACAATTTGAGCTGTAACACTTTGATTATCAGTGATGATTCAAGAGCAAAAAAGAGCTCAGCTTGACCTGATCATAGGCTGAATGTTTCCAGATGACAGTTAGAAGAAATATTAGTAAAGACTTATACTTTCAAACTCTTAAAATTGAAGGGATGTCACTCGCAGATGATTCATAGTGAGCTAGTCACAAAACACTTTTCAGACTGAAGTTGTGCCTTAATGTGAATGCTCGCAATCTGCTAAGATGCGTGTAAGAAGTAGAACCACTCACAAGGCCTGCTTGGAATGATCATCGAAGGACAATCTTCATCACGTAGGACTTGAGCAACAGACTAAAAAGGGGAGAAATAGGAATACTGAATACATAGCAGTATAACTACGTGGTTTTCGTTTCTCACCCACTCTGACAGGATGCCCCAAACTGGGCTTCGTAGCCTCCTCCCCAAACCTGGCTGGTGGAGCTGCAAGACACATTCATGATCTAAGTGAGAATTCAAACTGTCATTGTGATTTGGGAAAAGACTATTCTTCTTTTCTAGTGACAAAAAAAGACAAGACTTGTTCCCTTTGGATCATCATCTAAGCCAGAAGTGACTGCGCAATTGTTCCTTGCCCCTCCTTCAACTTTTCCCTCAAAGAAAAGTAAGACTTTAGCACAACTAATATAGCTGAATTGCAAGGTATTTTAAAAATTGGAGAAGTAACACAGTAAATTTGAGTGCAAAATCACTTACATGAAAGATAGATTAATTTTCCTAGCTAAATTTCTAAGTAGCTATAGATGACTTAGGAGCCTGAAGAATTGGTTTGAGACCCTCTGCTGTACGGCTGTGGCATACCTAAGTACTTCCTGCAGTACTGCAACTACATAGGTAGTTTGCAGATATTCTTTAAAGCAAACAGTAATCATTTAATGAGTGGGGGATTCAGTGTGCATACAAGACCTTCACCCTGGTTTAAACAACTGTCAAATCACAAAAATGGGACATCTCCTTATATGGTGACATCAGAATAATTCAAATCTTTAGTGCAGCTCAGCAAAATCATGCACATTACACTTTGCATGAACTAAAAATACATCCCACCACCCACTGACAGATACATACCTTGCGAGGATTGTTAAAGCCAGGTTTGCAGAACTGCCTGAAGTAATTCCACTGATCTGGTCTGTATCTGTAGGAAGCCTGAACATCAATGTATGTTGCAAACCTGTCTGGGCACTTTGAGACACAAAGCTGCATGAAAAGAAAAAAAATGGGTAAAATGGGTAGAGAAGGGTAAGGAAAGTCAGTGCAATAGAAAAGTAAGAAAAAGGCCACTGCCTTCACAAATGTTTACTGCAGGATTTAGAAAGGGATATATGCTGTCCTTTGGATTCCCTAGATGAATACTTCTAAAATTCTTTGATAGAACACACTTTCAAAGTCTCTCCTCATATCAAGCCCCTCTCTGTACCTTCTTGGGTTTTACATTCTAGTAGATAAGCAGAGTTTTTAGTCTGTTGAAAAGAGCATTATTTATTTTTTTGAAGAGCGAGAAAAAAAATCTGTCAGGTCCTCCTCTATTTCTATCAGCAGCAGTGTATACAAACCAGGTAGTATGACAGCTCCCTTCACAGGATACCTGCAATTTCTTTCTATTACATGCATAAAGAGAAGTTTATTTGAAAAAAGTCTCACTCAAATTAAAAGTCTCAGGTAATATTGTTCCACCCTTCTACACATTCGCTTCAATCAAATACATCTCTACTAATATTGTCAAGTCAATTTAGGTACAAATCACTCAAAAGCAACTTTTAACTGCTGACTAAGGCTGGATCTCCCTTAGTTACAAAGCAAGGGGATGCACACAGCAGGAATGAAGCTCACACCACTCAAAGGTACAGCCATGATAAGCTGGGTTTATGTGAGAAGTCAAGTGAGTTTAATGAATGCATCCATTAAGAAGCTGTGATTTAGTTTCAGGGCATGGGGAAGTTGCTGCCCCAATACAGACTCTGAAGGTTCTGCTGGTCACTGGAATCACACAAGTGGACAGATGTACTGACTCCTCAGTGTGAGGCAGCTTACAAGTTCATCTTTTTAGCAAGTTTCAGCCTTTTCAAGAGGGTAGTTTGTTTCCAAAGCTGTGCTATCCAAACACCCTTTGCAAAGCTCTGATATCCGAGTACCAGAGAGGCACTATGCACAAAACTGTTTTTCACATCAAGGGCACTCCACCACACATGATTCACCTAAAGGAATTTTGGGAAAAAATCTTGTACTAATCCTTAGAATAGGGCAGAAGCTGCAAGAGGACCTTTCTAGATGAGTACTTTTGTCCTATGGACTACCCAGAGGCCAAGCAATAACGAAAGAAGAGTTTTGTCCTTACTGGGACAAGTGACTAACAAGCATACATCTTTCTATACACTGCTTGCTGTCTTTGAAACAGGCAATGAAATGTGCTGTCTATGGATCCAGGGGACTGTAACAACAGTTTGGAAAATCCATAGGCTTGATCAAGAACTGAAGCTCTTACCATGCAAGTTCTTGGGTTTTTTAATCCTGCTAGTTGACATGGATTGGACAGGAATGAAGGACCCTGTCTTGCAGTTTAGAAGAGGAATTATCAAACAAACATTTCTTAAACATTTTCCCAAAAGAACAGATATTTAACCATCTGCAGTCACAAACAGCATTCAAAAACACACTTAGTTTTGGAGTTGCATGTTTGAAAACTCCCACAAACTCTCCTTAAACAAGTATTTCACCTTACTTTATTCATGGTTATTGCCAACTTGACCACAGCACAGTCAAATCCCACACAAGGACCTCAGTATTTCTGAACAGACTGAATTGCTCCAGTAAGAGAGGTAAAGACTGCAAAGGTAACAGTGTTGGTGTCTGCATGTTGACAGATGGGGATTCCTGAAGCAAATGTGCTGCTGATAAAACAGTTTTTCTTCTGACAGCAACTGGCCAGTGTTAAGAGGGTTCTTGCTTTTCCTTGCTGGAGATGTCCATATGTTCAGCTGCGTCAAACAGTCCATACAGTCACACAAACTAGTAAGTCAGAAATATCTACCAAGGATAGGGATTAAGAGTAAGGGCAAGTGGGAATGGGAAACATTTTAAAATGGTAGTCAAGTAAGCAGACAACTAACATTAGCAATCAGTAAACTGGTTACTGCGTAAAAAACATGCAAATTAACACAACTTCACTGAATGCTGTCAAGATGGATAAGACCATGAGCCGTCACCTCTAGTTTAACTGCATTTCACAATTACTTTGGTGGCAAAGTTGAATCAGAGCAGTCCTGCACCTAATTCCTCTGACCTACTCTGTGCCATAACTTGTTCCTTCCTAAGATGAACTGACAGAACTGGTTGTACAGTTATTCAAAATAAACCAGGTCAGGAACATGGTCTCATAAAAAAGACGAGGAGGATAATTTCAACCCACACAAGTTCAGTGACTGGGTTTATTTCACAGTTTCATGAGGAGATGCAGCACAGCAAAGGTGTACAAAGTGTGGCATAAGGTAAGAATAAGCTTTCAAAATCTTCACTTTTCAAAGTGCCATAGGCTCTAACCACACCAACGTAGTCCTGTCACTGGCAATATGCACATTTTCTTGAACATGTCTAGCTTTGAAAACCACAGGTGTCAATCAGTATTCTCTGTATGCACTGAATACTACTGGATAACTGCCTGTGATGAAATCATAAGTAACACACTGCTGTATTCAACTCAGCAGACTGTTTTTGCCAACTCTTATCAAAAATACATGATCTTGTGCATTTCTATTTCATTTCTCTGACCATCACAGGCTACAGGGACTGTGTGCTACAAGTCATCTATAAAAACAATCATGTTATATTTTGAGTAATATTAACAGTAATTTTTAAATCCAAACAAATGTATGTCTAGTTCTTAAGTACCATGATGAAGATGCAGGGAAAAGATTTTCTCTCTACATTTCACTCACCTGTGTTGTAGGGCACTGTAGGTTTATTAACACTACTGGACTGGCACATTTCAGAATGTTGAAGTAAAACAAAATGGTCTTGTTCCTATGGAAGTGGATATAAGATAACTGATGTCATAAAAACAGTTGCTTATACACTCTGCCATTCCAAAATTTATAGCATACATTGATATTTAAATTCTATTACTGTGAATGGCCATATTGCAAACACAATGCAAAAAAATCCCAAGCAGATCCTGAATGTCCCACAGACATGTCTGAAACCAGAAGTATTTGTTCTAAAGAATTCTAATTTTGAGGTTTTCCCACAGTAAGGTTTTAAGCTGAAAGAATTCATGTGTCTGTAGTCCTGCCTGGAAGGGTGAGGTTTGTAAAATAACCCTGCAAAAAACACCACAGCACATCCTGTGAATGCACTGCATGCAAACTCACCATCAGCAAATGCTACACTGTAAAAGTTATCTAATTTTTGTTGATCAGAAGCTGGCACCAAAATCAATCAGAAGATTTTTATGGTTGGAAACCAAAAGCAGTTGGACAGAAAACAGAATAATAGCATCTACCAATAACACTGATAAACCCCCTCTGATATAAATAGGGGTCGGTCTGAGGGGTTTGCAGCCCAGAACCCACACACTTGACAGCTACTGAAACTTGGGTCCTTGCAGTAGCTTTCACTTCAGTTTAGATCTGCTGGAAACTGAGGACCCCAAGAAATCTCTTGATTTAAAGACTTGGTTTTGAAGACAGCAAAATACACTGTTAACCCTTGCTATGCCAGAAAATTCTCAGAGAGCTCTAGCGAAGATGACATGGCTGTAGTCCTGCTCTTTTTAAACAAGACTGCAAAGCCATGCCAGGACTGTGCAATGTCCCTGTAAGAAATAATGGTGCATATATGCCCCGCTGTGCCTATGAAAGGCCACAAAGTTGATCAGAGGGATGAAGCACTTCTCTAAGAAAGGCTGAGAGAACTGGGATTGCTCAGCCTGGAGAAGAGAGAAGGCTCAGGGGTGACCTGAAGGATGGAAAGACTGTTTAACAAGAGCCTGGAGTGACAGGACAAAGGGGAATAAGTTCAAATGGAGGAAGGGAAGGTTTAGATTACATACTGGGAAAACATTCTTCCCTATAAAGGGTAGTGAGGCCCTGGCACAGGTTACCCAGAGAAGCTGTGGCTGCCCCATCCCTGGAAGTGTCCAAGGCCAGACCGGATGGGGCTTGGAGCAACCTCGGCTAGTGGAAGGTGTCCCTGCCCATGGCAGGGGGTAGAACTGGGTGAACTTCAAGGTTCCTTTCAACCCAGGCCATTTTATGATTCTGTGGTGTGCAAGAGAACACAGTAAGCAGCATCTGAGCCACCACTGACCCCACTGCGGCAATGCAGCACAGCGAGAGCTCTGCCTTGGGAGCAGGATGGCAGTACTAACCAGGAAGGGTGGTGTTTCAGCTAACGAGGCTGCCCCCCCTTCTACCTGGGGACTTGACACCAGCCCTGTTTCCATACCTCCTCGTTGCATCCACCAGTCCAGACACATCCTCTATCTCCTACCACCACATGACTCCCACCAATTGCTGATCATGGCTATGCCTTCAGAGCCATTATATAGCACCACTGCACATTCAAGCTCCCATTAAAACTGGAATTAACTGCCCGACAATTTACAAGGTTAATTTGTTTTCACTTAAGTATGTTCTGCTATTCACTATCTAAAAGAACAGGCATCCTGGCAAAACCAATTCACTATCATTAGTTGCTATTTCTTCAGATCATAGAATACAATTTTGGACTGAAATGTCTTCATTCTTCAATAGTTTCTTGACAGTATTTATGATCTGTGACCTGCTCAAGACCATTAATGAAGTCTTTCTTATGTCTTAGCCCACTTGCTGATACTGACAGCAGAAAAGAAAGTTTATCAATATATGTAACATATCAAAACAGTTACTGAGAACTAGGTCTGTATTCTTTATAATGAAATAGTGTAGTATTTTCTATCATTACACTGTGCTCTGTAGAAGGCAAAACAAACTTAGAGATTACAGACTGTTCTGAGTTGGAAGGGACCCACAAGGATCATCAAGTCCATCGCTCAAGTCAATGGCCTATACAGGGGATTGAACTCATGACCTTGGCATTATTACATGGCAATTAACGAACGGATTACAATAAGACACAAAGAGGTCTAACAAAGATGTGCATGATGACACAAGGAGGAATTGATTTGACTGCATCTCATTAATTTGGGTTCAAATGCGTTTTCGCATGAATTGTGAGTGTTGGCTTGGTTTTTAGCTTCTCTTTAGTACTCCTCAGTGAGATTGCTGGAAATACTTGTTACAAGCACAAGATTCAAAACATGGAGACTATGATCACTTTCCAAGGAAAAGTCTCAGACTAAGCCCGTGGGAACTCTGGAAAACCATAGTTCTGGGTCAGCCTTTGGCACTACTTACTTTTAGGGAATCTGACAAACATCAGTGTTGACGAAAGCCTGACTAGCACATCCCACACCTCCACTTCTGGGGACTAGAGAGACTTGTTCAGAAGGCTGTCCTGGCCTACTGCCAGAAACACTCTAGGTTTTCCAGTACGTTGTATTATGTGTCTTCCGCTTTATACTTTAACAAGAAACTCCTCAGCTAATCAAGTTAGTGTCAAAATGCAGGCTCAGTAGCTGTATTATTCTCCAGCAATCATATATATATGGAAGGACATTTGTTAATACAAAACAGAAACCAACCACATTGTAAGAAATAACTCAAGGGAAGACTTGAGTAACAAAGAGAAAGAGGGAGTGGGAGTGAATTATAAGAATCAGACAGAAGAACCTGGCACCACATCACACAGTGTATGGAAGCCACGTGTCTGAAACTGCCAGAGCCATTTGCTCACTGCTTCCTACAGACCCCAGAGGGGACAAGGACAAACTGGGGGCAAAGCAGGGAGCAGAGAAGAGGTGCAGCGAGGAGAACACATACAACACTACAACTTCTTCTCCTTGTTTCTCCTCTGCAGGAAGTTGGACTCTCCAACAATTGCTGTGAAGAATCTTAGTCAGAGGGTAGAACATATGTTCTTAGCTAACTACTCTGTTTCCTCTGGAAAAAAAACCTTGAGAGAACATATACTCTTATCTACACTTCTGTTCCAGTCCCCATCTCCTGCTCCTCCCTTTCTGAACTGCGACTTCCTCACTTTTTTTTCCCCAGAAACTACATGGGGAAAGAAAGAAGCAGCAGAGTTGTTATCAAACAGTGGTATAGCATCCAGCTCCTTGACAGTGACAAGGGCATAAAGAGCATCTAATACTTATCTTCTAAAAGGGAGAAGGTGAGTGAAAAAGCAAACTTTTTAAAATTCTGTTTCATAAACCACTTAGATTTTCAGAGAAAACATTGATGCAACATCTTTCTTCCCTGACTGGCTATTTTCATGTAGAAGTACTCTGTTGATATCAACTAATTAATTTAACTCTCACAATTCAAAATTTAAAAAGACTGGAAAACAGATGTAAGTAAATAGAGCCCTTTGGCTCTGTTTACCTCCTGTTTACCCCAGGAGAGTGTGGTTACAGCTGCCTCTCTCCCAGACCCCACCGTTTCCTCTCTGCTGGCACTGGATAAGCACCGGAAAAAAACAAGAGCTTTTCATTACAGTGTTTTATGTTGTTTGGTGCATATTCAAACGAACGATGAACCAGGCTCCAAAGCTTTAAGACTACTCTTATCCCAAGGAGGATACAGAATTAATCAACAGGTTACTGATTACCCAAACTGCAGCAGTTAGAAGTTGTCACTTTCTATGCAGCTGCTGATGCAATTCCTAAGTTATATTGAATCTTTACCAAAAATGTTCTCTGAATGATACAAATGACTCAATGACAGTAAAAATTCAGGTTTGGATTTGCAATGGGAAATTAATATATTTCTGAAGTTTATTTGGCACAAATACAGCAAGAGTGTTGTCGTCTATCAGACAGAGGGATTTGAAATTTCATATCTTATTCACAGCACATGAGTAATAAAGGTATGTGAACGGATTTAGTACTCACTCATTAAGGGTTTCCTTCTGACCACAGAACTGCCCATAGCTGTCAGTTGGATAAATGACTTTCCTGGGGTCGCCATGTACCCAAGCTGCAAAATATACACAGACCTATTAACATTTTATTCAAGTGCACACTGTTAATAGTTAAAACTAGATAGCATGAAAATGTATCACTTTTAATGCACCATTTTATTCTTTGTTGATCACCACTGAAGAGTACTACTGATTTGCTGATTTCCTAATGAAAAACTAAAATGCAAAGCACACTAAACAGAACCAAGATATGGATGAGGCAGTAAGAAAGCAAGCCAGTTCACTTTTTACCTTCAAGGCATGTATATCTGGGTGGTATCCAAAATATGATGCAATGGACTTACAAAATAATGGTTATTACAAGAGGAAAGAAGAGGAGCTAATTCTATAGACAAATCTGAGTGTTCACAGATGATGATGATGGCATTGCAGGGACACCTTCCACTATTCCAGGTTGCTCCAAGCCCCCTCCAACCTGGCCTTGGACACTTCCAGGGGTGGGGCAGCCACAGCTTCTCTGGGCACCTGTGCCAGTGCCTCATCCTCACAGGGAAGAATTTCTTCCCAAAATCCCATCTAACCCTGCCCTGTCAGTTTAGAAGCTATTATCCCTTGTCCTGTCACTCCATGTCCTTGTCCAAAGACCTTCTCCAGCTCTCTTAGAGCCCTTTTAGGCACTAAAAGGGACTCCTAAAATTTCTCTGGAGCCTTCTCTTATCTGGGCTGAAATGTGAACTACAACAGACACTGAATGTTAGTTCATTATTTGCATCTTCAAAGGCATTACTTATTGATTGGAAAGCTTTACATAAATACAAGCAAAAGGACATTTGAGTTAAAAATTCTAACATTCACAAAGCTGCTTCCCTCTAGTAGAAAAGCACCACTATACCACCTGTGTTTACTTACCCACAACTCCTAACGCAATGTAACCCAGAATGACAACTATGAAGATCACACAGCAAATAACGTCTGTGCAGTGCCTAGGGACAAAGAAAAAACACTTTCTAAAAATAAGGCGTTTAATATGACCCTTTGGAAATACTCACGTCTTAGTCTTAGGGTATTTTAACATCTGAATGAGCTGTCTGCACCAGCACTTAGCAAAAGTCTTAAACTCTCGTTTGAGGTGCGAGGCCCTGTTTTTGCAGCAAGATCAGCAAATATTTGTGCATGCCTTTTTCATGGTACACAGCAGTAAGATCATACTAAGGAACAGATTTAAGTATTGTTAAAACAAAGGAGATTAAAGGGCAGATTTTTTAAAAAGTTGGAGAACTTGAAATGCCTTTTCCAATGTGGAAAGGAATGAAAAATCCTGTACACTTCTCTAAGAGCCACAGCTTTGTAATTTCACTGTAATAAACTTTTAGTGAGGCCAAAGTGGTACAGGACTCGAAGCCAATATGACAGTAACCTAAGAAAGGACAACTGCTCAAAGCAGAAGCAGTGACACTAAAACAATGCTTCTCGTTTTCCCATCCTCCATTCAGAATCAATTCTGATACTGCTCAAGCTTGGCTTTCATCCCACGAGAGCCATTTTTAAGGGTACAATATTTAATTCAAGATGTCTCAGGAGAAATATGGCACCATAAATATTTTAATTACAACTCCTATACTCTCAAAAACCTCTTCCAGTTCAATTTGCACAGGTATCATTATATGATACCTAAATGCAATTGCAGATTATACTCAGTTGTGTTAAAGGTTCCTTTTAAAGTTTTGCAGAGCTACAAGTACCCATAAACAATTCACCAGAATTCAGGATTTTATGTTCTTTGTAATACATGGAGTTCTGTACAATACCTAGTAAAAATCACTGTTGCCAAGTGCTATGGTTATATAACTACTACTACTACTACTACAAAAGTACATACATATTTTGTTGTGTGGCTTTAGAAAAAATTTAAAACAGTTCATAAAGACTAACAGTTGTTTAAATAAAATAACTGCTTATTTTACTAGATATTATGGGTGAAACCCTGCCTCCTTTTAGCATCATTGTTAGCTCATGTAGCTCACTTTCAGTGAGATCATAACAGTAACTCATAAATACAAGGCTCCACAGGAGAGGGAAAAAAGGTAAAACTTCTTAAATTAATTAAGATAAATCTGTAAAGACATATGGTTATATGGTGAGGATTCTGGGAGTTTCCAAAGTTGCAGGAGCTGGTATGATGGCAATTGCCTCTTCCTGAACAGGAGATATTGAAAGCCCATGGTTATTACTGAAACCTAATCAGAAATTATCCAGGCTTTTTTACTTTCCACCACCTGTCAGAAACGTACTGGCTTCTTGGCTTCTCTTGCTGTGTTACATGTGGCAGTGCGTGCAAAGGATACCTTGTGCAGGTAATGGCATCCTAGCAAATAAATGAAGGCACAGTTAAAATCATCCACAGAGTATCAGTGCATCAAAGACATTTATTCACCAACAGCTCCTGGCCTAAAATGATTGACTAGAACCTCTCTCTGTTTGGCAGTTTCATGTCCAATTTGTCACGAATGTAACTGTGCTCAAGATGCTACATGAGCAAGAAACTGTGACATTTATTACTTAAACAGCAATAGTACCTGCAAATAGTCTTGAGCAGAGCACTGTGCAAACACATAGAGCAAAAGGAGGCTCAAGACATTCACTGTGTGATTTGCAGGTTACCCCTTTCAGCACTGCTGACTATCATGAAGGTGATCACCTGTGTCCTCACTTCTGAGTTCCTCCTCCCTAACTAACACTAACTGTGTTTTGAAACTTCCCTAAGTCGTATTGTGTCAAGGTGACGTTTTACTGTGCCATACTGTGACATGAATAGCTCTGAAGATCCCTCTCCTCACTGGGGTTGAAATGAAAAGGAAGATATGCTGCACAAGTGCTTAGTTACCAACATTTATCTGTGATAGACTCCAAGCCCAATCCAGCCTGGCCTTAGATTAGACTTAAAATATGATGTGCTAGATTTTGTCTCATATGAATTCAGTTAGATCACCAAATCTGGTCTGAGGAAGGTCTACATCTCCAGTTCAAACTGACAGGGAACACCAGAATTTTCTGTTTTCTATAAAGTTGTCTACCAAAACTCCCACTACATCATTTTGAGCTGAGAAATCGAACAGTTAATGCTTCCACCTGTAAGCTTGCTCAGTTGCTGGATACGATACATAAAATCTTACAAAGTATTTTCTGATAATAATGCACATATATGAACTCTTAATCAAATCCCTAAACTATGATTTAAATTCATTTCTATACATACTGCATACAAAGTCTCACTGGCAGTATCATAGATATTTCACAAATTAGGACCAACTCTCTAAACAACTGTTTCTATTTATTTCTAAAATTACTAGCTTTTGGAGAAGAAGAAATACATCCTACACAGACAAGAATAGTGTGTGTTCAAATGATAGTATCACAAAACTGCAGTGTTGTTCTCTGTCATAGATCTTCTGCTGAGAACAATAAAACTGATAACTTGTCATTCTGATTCTCTAATTTATTCTTCTCACTAAGGACAGTAAATGCTAGTTTAGATTTTAAATCTCTACATTTCATCAGGAAAAACACTGACAAATTGCCCATAAAAAAGGTAGGACTTGATTTTAGAGGTCTCTTTCAACCCTAATGATTCCATGATTTCCTTAGATGCTTTCTCAGCAATTTTACTCTACTTGTAAACTACTGAACGGTCTAAGCGGTAACACGCTTTCATCTGCAGCACTGACTACTAAGTCAGGTGAAGTCAAGCTGTATTTTTCTGGCAGGAGGCTCTGTCACAAAGAAGTATATTTCAGAACTACCTTTAGGTTAGATACAATCCATGTTTTCAATGCATATTTCCACTGTACACTAACATTTCTATGGAGAACAGAGGCAGCAGACAGTCTTGAAGAGTGCAAAATGAGTATGGGAAAACCTCAAAGGACTGCAATCCTGTATTTTCATGAATTGGTTGGCATAGTCAATCAACACAGCCATTGCATCTTAATCCTTTTTAATAAAAAGCTGTTTGTATGAAATATATCAAACTTCACACAACCCCCTTCAGAATGATGGTACTAGTAAAAGACTATACACATTGCCTTGTTGAATGCTCCTTTTACCCACCATTGTTCCAACACTTAAAACCACTGGAAACAGCTTTGTTCTATCAAAAAAAAAGAAAATCAGATAACTTACTGGTCTTGCAGGGGATCCATCTGACAAAATTGTGGGAGCAATTAGTTCTTTAACAGATATTAATAAACCATCATTAAAAACTGGTTTCCTGTTTTTCAGGGGTTTGGTGGTTTGGGGGATAGTTTGGTGAACACCTTCAAAACATCATTTCTACTCTACAGCACTTTCAAAATTGCATCAGCTTCAGCAGTCGCAATGACGAGACGGGATCTCTTCCAGTTGTCTCTGAACCTTTCAATCCCGATATGTACAATTAGCAGCCTATCCCCCTAGAAACTCACCCTCTCCATTTTTCAATAATGAAGACAAACTTTTCCTCTGACCAATTAAAACTGACAAGAAATCAAGCACAGGACAAATTATTTTATCATCAGAAAGCAAAGCTAAGGTGTTTCCCAACCCACACTGTACACAGAGCTATGCCTGTTATGGCAAGGTGTACAAACAGCCATGTCCCCCACTCACATATCCATTACTAGTGCTCATTTGTCTGGGAAAAAAATGCAAGCGGTCAGCTTCCCAGAATCTGTTCTCCTACAGGTAAGTGGGAAATCCCAAAGTCAGAAAAAAATTCAAAGAAGAGTCCCATTTTCCTCCTTTTGAACTCTGGAGTATCTTCTAAGAAGGTATTTTGTTCACAGAAACTAGATAGTCTTTATTTGCTTGAAAGAGTGTGGTTTCCTAATAATTTAGTCTTAGTAATTGGAAAAAAATAATAAAACCCCCTCCAGTTCATTCATTGTATTAAAGAAAAATCAACAATAATCTTAAACGACTTCAAGGGCATGTCTATAGTGTCCTGCACAGTGTTGCACTGATGACCTTAAAGGTCAGGCAAGTCATTTGCATATTGAACCTAAATGCAAGAGTACCTTATTGCACGTATGCTCAATAAGCATGAGGATACTGACCACTTTCTTATGGCCTGCTGTACAATGAACACATACTCTTAATATGTAGGGAACTGATATTTTTTATATTGTTGCCAACACTATCTCCCCAAAGCATTATAAATAAAATGCACTGAACACATGTGGTGGTATAGTGGCGTTGCATTGTATTCATTTGGTTGTGTTTTTAAGCAGATGCTGTGGAATGCACAGTTAGAATAGCACATAAATACACCTGGAATTGCAAAAGCTGTTGCTATACAGAAGCAACTACACAGATGTAGCAACAAGCCACAGTGCAAAACCAGTTTTTTACTGACTACATCACACAGTAACAGTACAAACAAGATAAATTCCCTGGCATACCATCACCCAAGTTTCACCACTCCTCATGCATGAGAAGGGCACAGTAACAGACTGCTTAGAAATACTATTAAATTGCAGTCCACAGAACTCTAGGTAGTTTCACTCACTTCAGAAACACTCTTCATGCATGCAAAAACTGGTCACTCAAGTAAGGGTTTCAGGACTGAGTGGCAGCAGTGACACGCAGTAACACATCACTGACAGCACTTCACTGTTGTCACTGCTCAAGCACCACCGATTTCCTGCCAGGGATTGAACTGCTGGCCAACCACAGTACCAATGTCATGGCACAGGACCAGGCCATTCTCTAGAGAGAGAACTAAGCCCCTGGCGAGGTGACTATGGGAGCAGGAAAAGCAGCTGCGAAGTGAAGAACAGTGTGACAGTCCTGTGCTGTCTGGAGACAAGATGGTCTGCATCACATGGCTGTGGCATCCCAAAATATAACAGCACCTGAAAGGGTCCTGCTTACACCAGCACAAGGTAAGACAGCAGGTACTAGTCAATGCAAGACACACAGAATTGGCATTTAAACTGAAAGAACTTTAGAGCATACAGTTGAATATTCCCCAGTAATCATACATCCACATCCTTCAAGGCAAGTAAAGATGATCTTCTGGATTTAGAAGACTTGAAGAATCAAATTTAGAAGTTTTGTTAACAAAAAAGTTTTATCCCCTGTTCACTGCAAACCAAAAGAATGTTACAGAAAGAGCTGCAATGTTTACCTGTTATGAATAGGTCCTCTGAACTTCGGGTCAAATTTCCTTGGTTCACCTGCATTTAAAATAAAACAGTATAAAAATATACCCTTATCTTGAAAAAAATCTATCCAGAGAGGGGTGTTAACACCAGTCTTTGAAAAATATCTTCCATATATTCCTATTTAATCAGTTTTGTTAAAATCATTTCATGTGGGCAGTATCAGTAATTCACCAATACAATTACGTAGCTTTTGTGTATGAGATCAAAGCTTTTTTCTTCTATCTTAAGAATATTGAGGGCCTCACATTTATCACATAATGCGTTACCTTTAATGCACATCCTATGACTACACCCGTGCACAGGGTTCACAATACATCTGAGACAGGGATTGTGTCTCAGTCACATGCTAAGTGTGTCTGACAGTGAGTGAACCAACCTCTCTGGTGTGAGAGGCTGAGTCTTTCTGATTCTTCTCTAGAGTAATAGAATGTTAAGGGGCTGTAAAAGAATTTACAGATTACCTAGTCCCAAATGCTCTTGTCATGGGCAGGGACACCTCCCATTAGATCAGGTTGCTCAGAGCCCCATTCAACCTGGCCTTGAACTCTTACAAGGTTGGGCATCCACAACCTCTCCAGGCAATCTGTTACAGTGTCGTACCACCCTCACAGTAAAGAATTTCTTCTTAATATCTAACACAAATTTCTCCTGTTAATTTGTACCCATTACACCTTGTCCTGTCGCTGATGGAGAGACCCTTTCCACCTTCCCTGTAGGGCCCTTTCAGATACTGGAAGGTTCCTATGAGGTGTCCACGCAACCTTCTCTTGTCCACACTGAACAGCCCCAACCTTATCAGCCTGTCTCCACAGGGGAGCTGCTCCAGTCCTGTTATCAACTTCATAGACTCCAATAGCTCCATGTCCTTTTTGTTTTGAGGGCACCAGAACTATATGCAGGACTCCAGGTGGGGGTCTCACAAAAATAGAGTATAGGAGGAGAATCCCCTCCTTTGACCTGCTGGCCACACTCCTTTGGATGCAGCCCAGGATTCCAGGATTCCAGGATGCAGCGAGCACATATTGCCAGCACATGTTGAGTTTTTCATCAGCCATCACCCCCCAAGTCCTTCTCTGCAGGGCTACTCTCAGCCTCTTCTCCAGTCAATCTTTAGGTGTGTCTGGGATTGCCCTGACCCAGGTGTAGGACCTTCCACTTGGCTTTGTTGAACTTCATGAGGTTTACATTGGCCATTTCTCCAGCCTGTGAAGGCCCCCCTGGATGGCATCCCTTCCCTCCAGTATGTGAGTACACCACACAGCTCTGTGCTGTCAGTGAACATGTTGAAGCTGCCTTGATCCTACTGCCCATGTTGTTGACAAAGCTGTTGAACAGGATCGAACATAACACTGACCTGAGGGACACCACTTGGCACTGGCCTCCACGTGGACAAGGAGCCCTTGACCACAACTCTTTTCATGCAGCCATCCAGCCAGTTCTTTATCCATCTAGTGGTCCATCCATCAAATCCATGTCTCTCTCTCCAATTGTGGAGACAAGGATGTCATGTGGGACAGCGTCAAATGCTTTGCATAAGTCCAGGTAGACAATGTCAGTTGCTCTTCCCCATCCACCAACATTGCAGCCCCATCACAGACAGTCACCAGATTTGTCAAGCACAATCTGCCCTTTGAAAAGCCTTGCTGGCTGTCATCAATCACTTCTTTGTTTTCCACGTGCCTTAGCATAGTTTCCAGGAGAATCTGCTCCATGAACTTGCCCAGCAGAGAGTTGAGGCTGATTGGGCTGAAGTTCCTTGGGTCTTCCACTTCCCCCTTTCTAAAGCTGGGGGTTATATTTGCCTTTTTTCAGTCATCACAGATTTAACCTGACTGTCATGATTTTTCAAAAATGATGGATAGTGGCTTAGCAACTTCATGTGCCAGGTCCCTCAGGACCTGCAGATGAATCTCACCAGGTGCCATGGTCTTGTGCACATTCAGGTTCCTTGGATGGTCTCAAACCTGATTCTCTCCTACAGTGGGCTCAGGGTCTTCGTTCTTCCCAGTCCCTGCATTTGCCTCTCCCAAATGGGGTGTCATGGCTGGAGCACATGCCGTTCAGAAGTGAGGCACAGAAGTTGTTGAGAACCTCAGCCATCTCTTTGTCCAGGGTAGCCAAGTCTTCTGCTTCCTTCCAGAGAGGGTCCACATCAACCCTAGTCTTTTTCTTGCTTGCAATATATCTTTAGAAGCCCTTCCTGTTGTCCTTAATATCTCTGGCCAGATTCAATTCTAACTTGACTTCCCTAACCTTGTCCCTAGCTTGCCATTCAATTTCCCTGCATTCCTCCCAGGCCACCTGCCCTTGTTTCCACTTCCTGCAAGTTTCTTTTTTTACTCTGAGTTTGCTCAGCCGCTCCTTATCCATCCATGGAAGCTTCCTGGCATTTTTGCCTGATTTCATCTTTGTTGGGATGCATTGCTCCTGAGCCTGGAGGAGGCAATCCTCGAAATTCAGCCAGCATTCATGGGGCCCTTTGCCGTCCAGGGCCCTATTCCATGGGACTCTGCCAAGTAGGTCCTTGAAGAGGCCAAAGTCTGCTCTCCTGAAGTCCAGGGCAGTGAGCTTGCTGCAGGCCCTCCTTGCTGACCCGAGGATCTTAACTCCACCATGCCTTGGAGCACTACATTCCACACCAGCAGAACAGTTTGGAGTCATGTCTCTACTTAGTGTTATATTTAAGAAGCCTGCAGAGTTATTCTTACTTTACAGGACTTTATAGACAGAGATGTAAGTTTGCCTTGTTTGGATTGGGCTTATCAGATGACAAAGCACAGACGGAGACTGCAGAAGTGTTGTGCTGATTTTGCTCTGCACAGGGGGTATAACTGCAGCAGTTTCTGCAAAGCAGGCAGAAGAGTACATGTTTCAAGCACCTTCTCCAACTCTCAGGTGGATGCACCCACCACTTAACCCAGTATAGGAAGCAAAGCAGGTTTTGAAGTTAGTTATTCATACACAGAGCTCTGAGATCATTGTTGCTTCCTATGAATCTGAGAATGACTAGAAGGCCAAGTGAGGTTCCTCCTAAGAAACAGGCAGCAACATCTGGCAAGACCTTGCAGATGGAGTGAGTCAAATGTGACACATTTTTTTAATGTGGCTATTCTGGTTAGCACAGTTCCAACTGGTTCACTCTGCACATAAGCAAACCATGGAAGTTCTGGCCAGCTGGGGGTTGGTCTCTTCTCCCAGGCACTCAGCAATAGGACAAGGGGGCACGGGCTCAAGCT
>JAOXXN010000120.1:30804459-30819504 GCA_026770055.1 Myrmophylax atrothorax
TGGTAAATGGACTGGAGTTGGACCAAGGGTTGGACTTGATGATCTCGGAGGTCTTTTCCAACCCAATCAATTCTATGGTTCTATGATTCATATTAAGAAACTCCCAAACACTAACACAGCAATCTGTGCTCACGATGTGGACTTGAATAAGATGAATTACAATTACAGCACAAAGTCACTTGCCAAAGAGTAACAAAAATTCATGGTCAAATTTAAATTTTCAAGTTTAGAGCTACTGTATGAAAACAAAGAAGCAGTTCTCCATTCAGCAGACCAGAATTTGGATTTTTCCTTTTGAAGCTAGCTATTCAGTTTTATGCTATTTTTTTTAATTTCAATAATTATGGAGATTTACTGAACTAAACTGTGTGCAATGGAAAATTACTTCTTCATTCAAATGTCAACTCTTTAGTACAAATTACTGTTTCAGAGTGCTTTTTCACTGCCATCTTAAGGATCTCCTCTTCCGAATGTACCTGGTATTAAAAGGTGTTACCAGCCTAAGTCTTCCCGCACCCACAGAAAAATACTTAATTTCCTCAATTAAGAGAAGAATTCAGCAACTTCTCAGAAGCAGAATTTACTTATTAACTAAATGCCAGACTTTGTTCTTGGTTTATATCAGAGAAACCTTATCAAAATCCACACAAACCAGTACAATAAACACAACAGATAATTAAATTCTATTTGCCTTTCATATTGAGGTGTTCGGGTCCACCTTAACAAACTCCTGCAACAAATATATTTTAACACAGAAGAGACTGAGAAAGCTAAAACTTTGAAGTGATGTATGACAGCAATGGTGGGGAGTGAAAGAAATAATGCTGGGACACAGGTACCTACCATGGTCTAGGAAGCAAGTGCACCATCACAGTATCTAATGCTAGGTCAACA
Source organism: Myrmophylax atrothorax (assembly GCA_026770055.1). NCBI lineage: Eukaryota > Metazoa > Chordata > Aves > Passeriformes > Thamnophilidae > Myrmophylax > Myrmophylax atrothorax. The sequence continues at coordinate 30,805,354 of JAOXXN010000120.1, forward strand.
CCCATATATTGAAAAGTCTTTCTGAACAGGAATTTTTACAAAATAAAAATTTCTACAAATTCTACAAAAACAATTTATCTCCAGAACAAATCAGAGCCTGTAACATCACTCCCAATGGACAGGTTCTGGCCTTAAGGCACACTGGAGTGAGCCTCTGTTCATTGCTCACGCAGGACCCAAGTTTGGCACGTAAGAACAGCCACACCAGATCACAAAGAAAAAACTCACTGAACCCATACCCTGTATATTACAAGGGGCCATATCTGAGGAGAAATATCATGGTATTTCCCTAAAACTGAGATTACAGAGATTTGCAACTTCACTTTTCTTAACTAAAGGTAGTGACCTTGTATTTATTAGCTGTGAGTGAATTTCTTTCTAATTCATTTCATAAACCTCTATATAACTTGTATATACTTTAACAATCTGCAAATGTCCTATATCACAGAGTACTACATGTTAACAAACCATTGAAGTACTATCTCTTTTTGTGTGTTTTAAACTTGCAATCAAGCAGCTTATAACTGTACTGCATAATGTGGCACCATGGCATGCTACCAATAATTTTACAAGTTATTATATTCCTCCTTAATTGTCTATCTTCAAATGTCCTAGTCTGTTCAAATGTTTCTTGTACACAAGCCATTTCATTGTTTTGGTCACGCTTACATTCCCTTTCGATACCTTTTATAGTGCTACTATAGATCAACAAAAAAAAGAAGGGCCAGAACTGCACAGGATATTCACCACAAATACAGGCTGTGATTTATACCACTCTAAAATGACTCTATCTGACCTCAGTCCATTCCTAACAATTCTTTCTTACAGTCTATGTTTCTCAGGGCAAACATTTTCACTGAGTCATCCATTAAGACTCAAAGTTCTCACTCTTGAATGTTCGTAGTTAGCTCAATCCCACTACCGGAGGAACTTACCCTCCAAAGCTATTTGAAGTTTTCCTTAAAAATCAGAACAATGAAGTAGAATGAGCACTTTGAAACTATGGAGGTGACAAGTGTCAAAATACTTCTGGAGACAGAATCAAACGGCTTCTGATAAACAACAATTCAAAGTGATTTTTGTAAACTAACCAAAGTTATAAAGACAAACTCCATTCAGAAATCCATACAGAATAATTACTTTCAAAAACACTGTTGAGAAGAATCCTAAAGGATTATAGCACACTACAAACAGAGAATGAGTCAGTCAAGCAAAGCCTGCATAAAAAGCACCACTCCTTCAAGAAGTGTGAGCATGACTCATGAAGTTACTATTCTTGTGCCTGGCGAGTGAGGCTTCAGATGAACAACTATTTCTAGATCATGGCACTAGATACAAACAAACTGGAAACAGTAGAGGGACTAATAAAAACCAAGAAACTAAGAGGTCTACAGAAAAGCAGTAAATGACTGTGAACTTCAATGCTAGTGATTAAGTGAAGGAGCACAAATGACAGCCTTCAAACACCATACACAACTGACAGTGATCAGTTGTTCTCAGCTTCTTCTATGACACAGAGAAGGTAACTTCATTCACAGAAAAGATGGTTTAGATCAGGCATTAGAAAATCCTTCAGGACAAAAATATACACTGAAACATTCATTGGAATTTTCATTATCCCACACTTTTAAGAATGGATTAGACAAATACCTGTTGGGAAGAGAACAGGAAAATGTACCATGTCTCAGCACAGACAGCAAAATGGATCGAATAGGTAAGAAGACAAAAACAAAGCACTCCAGAAAGGGCAGTCTGATTCAAAGGGAGACTTTCACCTGCAGCAAGCAAGAAGGGTGATGCTGTGAGATGTAACAGCCACTAACAGCTGTAAAATTGTTGCAGTGCGGCTCTCCCAAGAACTGTTCCTCACACCAGCAGCCTGTGCGCTCACGGTGGCAGTGCCACATTGCTCACACTGCCTTCCCTGTCCCTGAGCTCTTGGGTGGCAGTGCCACATTGCTCACACTGCCCTCTCTCTGGCACTGAGCTCTTGGGACAAACCCATTACAGAATATGGGAGGAAAAGATAACATTTTAAGCAAGAAATATACTAAAATTCACTGTCAGAAGCAGTTGGTAGCATCCCTGAAACATTAATTACCAAAACATGGCACAGCTGAACACAACTGTAATCAGTTTCATGGAACAACAGAAGAAAAATGCTGTTTGTTTCATCTCATTTTTCTAAATGAGATACCAAATTCCCTACTTAATTACTACTACTCTTTAAAAATTCAGAAAATTCTTTGGGGTTGATATGGGAAGTACTTATGCTCCCAGTATCCACATAGCTCCTGGTAAAAGCAAATTACTTCCCTTGCTACAAAAGCCCAAGTGTATTTAGAAGGCAAATTACAATCTTTAGCAGTTTGGTAGGCATAAGGGAAAAAGCAGTGGTGAGGGATGACTGACACATCTTTTTGCTAAGATTTAAAACTGAGATTATATTAATTCTTTGCAGTTGAGGCAGATCTATTCCACAGGCTGCTTTATAATAGGAAACTTCTGTGTGTTGAAGTATGTCATTAGAAGAAATAGCTCACAAGATATTTCATTTACCAATTCTAACTCCAAACAGCATATGAAGTTAATTGTTACACTTAATCACTGTAATAATTTGAAAAAGCAACTCTAAATTACTCACCTAAAATAAAAATCAACTATATATACATGTAAAATTTACCTTTGATGTGCAATTTAAATAAACTAACAAATGTCATGCCATAAAAAATTAGAATATTGTTAATAATTGAAGAAGTTACAGAAAACCATTTGAGGCTGGATCCAAGTCCATTAAAGTTAACTGAAATAACACAGTTGAAATATGTGAAGTTTACATCAGGCACTTTGAATTGTAGTAAGAAAGAACGTCAATTACCATGTTTTCCATAGTAGTTTTCTTCATCTCTCTCCATGTTACTGTACCTGGATTACTTGAGCAAGCTGTCTGAGAAACTGCGACCTCCTGTGTTGCTAGCACAGTTTTCCCAGCAAGCACAGATACACAAAAATACTATTTAAATAGATTTTAAAATAAAGCGGATTGTCACAAACTTCTCCAATCAGAACAGAAATTCCCAAAGTAGGTAGGTCTTTCTGTGAAGAGAAAGTTATGAGTCGGTGCCTTTCCCATCCACCCGAGCCAGTCTGATAGCCAGTCTGAACACAAATTACTCTTATCAGCTTGCATTAACCTACACTATTAACCTAGCATATAAGCAGAAAGGGAAACATTTGCACCTGAATACCAGTCACGAAATAAATGCACGGAAGCCAATATGACCAAAAAAGCCCCTGATGGTTTGCTAAGAATAAGGTATTACATTGTTGGCTACAGCTTTGTAGCCTGTGACAGTAAATAGGCTTTACATGCCAGAGGTGGCCAAACCCTTCCTCCTCATACAGATGACCAGCTCCCACAAAGTTTAAATCATGCAAGTCTAAAATGTAAACTGCCTGCTGTATACGAAATTTCCAATCCTGTCAAGTGGAAAATTTATCTGTATAAGTAGTCATAATTTACTGTATTATTAATGAAATTTACTTTTCATATGTCTGCATAGCACTGAAGTGCAGAAGAGTCAGCACTAGAAAGTCTCAGCATCATTGTTACTTTATATACTGCAATGCCTGTATAGTGAAATGAAGCACAAGACATTATAGTCACTATGTGAATCCAAAAGCCTGAAGCAAGCTCTCCTTTCAAGCCACAAAGGAACAGAATCTCTGTGTGGTGATCATCACCAGAACTAAATATTTCCATTCTCTGTGGAATATGATTAAAACACCAATTGTAGAGTTCTGTAATGAGAAACACGTGCACTTCAACACGCATGCCAACAATAATTTACAAGACAGCCCTGAACTACATGCTGGAACAACAATAATAAAGTTTTAAGTCAGTTCTGTCACTGCATAGTACACATTGACAAAGATGAATCATCTCATAGTTCATCAATGATGGCTGTGATTTGAAGTCACAGCCCATTTTGTTATTACAGAACTTAGCAGCAATGTTCTAAAGTTTACTGAAAGAGCTATTTAGTATGGCCCATGTCAGTAAATAAAGGTAAAAGTAACATGAGGAGGATTGTAGGCTGACCTCCTGCAAAATATTAACAACTGACTGAACTCTTGTACTTCACTACCTCACAAGACTTCCTGTCACCCTTGGGCAAATACAAGAAAAAAGAACTGCAGAGAAGCCAAGTGACTGATTCCACTGTGCTCCCACTCAAGTTTTCACCTCTGTCAAAGGCTTGTTCAGGAAATCTCAAACAGTACAGGTACAGAAGGCCCTGAACAGGGCTAAACATAGATCCTCACTAACTAACATGGATTCAGTCAGCAATATATTACTCAACTCTAATAAAATGCTATTTCCAGACTGATAACTATGTGTTTCCTCTTCTTCTCTGTTTGGTCAACTATTACAAATGCCTGTGACTAGAACAGGTTTAGCTTTTTAAAAAAAGTGTTTTTATTAGCAAGGCATTGGGGCTGCATGTGTATGAGCTGCTCCCCTCTACTGGAGCACATTCGTAAGCTCAAGTAATTCAGAATATTCCTCTAACAGGCATGAGTAGCAGTAATGCCTCCTTGGACACACGCTGCTAATTCAGGGCTCTAACACGCGAGCGCACAAGACAACGGAGCCGGTTAGCAACAAATGCTCGGGGTCAGTTAGGACTGAATGAGGTTCATGCCAGTTATGTTTCCCTAAAAAACCCACATGAAGATTTTGACGCCTCTGCCTGTCTATTCTGTTTAGGATTAGGGGGAAAAAAGCCAACACAAGTTCTTGCACAACTCATCTATCCCTCTCAGAAGCAAAAACTGCATGAACATATACAAAAGTCTAATCTTTGCAAGGTTTACAGTCTTAATTTTGCAAAGAACCCAAATAAATGTTTGGAATGTACTGCTGTTTAGCAATAAATTTAATTTTATTTAAAGTGCTTCTTTTTTTGGCAAATTTAAGCTACATTGTAAGTAACATGTAATGTTCCTTATCCCAATAATATAATACAGTATTACTGTAAGCAACAAAGGTGTTGAAGCAGCCTATTTAAGGTCAAACATTTGACATTAATATAAAAACAACTCTTCCAATAAGCCTTCTCTCTGGTTTACAGGCATAGGGTTTTTTTCTCATTGAAAAATTCAGGTGTAACTTGTTTGTTATGAGATCATCCACACATATATTGCAATTATAATAGATGCACACTTATGATTTCTCTTGTGTAATAAATCATACTAAATGGTAGCCACCTTTGAAATATCTTTTATCATGACAGTATGAGCCTTTCTGTTTATTAGTTCTTTAGCAAGAAAAGCTAGTGAGGGGGATGAATAAAACTCCCGTGGAATTCCAGTTTTAAGTCACAAAGAAGACAAACTTTTCTGACTCTAGGTTGTGTGGTTTTGTTGAGTTTTTTATTTCATATTAGTCATTCATGCAGACAGATTTTAAATATAACTAAATGTGTTTAACTTTTAAAAGTGGAGCAAAAAAGTCTCAGTTAATAGATGCCACACACTGAAATATGAGTCAACAATATCACCACATTAAATATTTGTAGTAGAGCTTTAATGTTTTGATCCCATATTAAATCACAGGCTAGATTATGTATGCCACGTTGAAATGCTCTGTGAGCTACACTCTCTAATCACTCCCGCACAAGTCTTCCAGCTCAGTTCCATGTCCACACATTCCTTTCCTCCTATAGTTCTCCATCAGTTCTTCATCACATTCCCATTTTATTCTGGAAAGGCAAAAGCATATTCAATGGGTGGTTTAGATTGTGATCACTGCCTGACCCCTTTGCTCAGGTTATCTGTGTTCTGCCACAACTCATAATGCTCAAGGGGCCAGCTAGAGAGGCACTCACTGGTCTTGTGGGGCACTCTGGTGAACTAAGGAAACTGTTGGAACCCGACTGGTAATCGAATGCAGTACTGCCACTGTACTACTGATACTGGCTCACAACTTGCGAAAATGGAAGGGTGAAGAGGAAAGAGGAGGTGGCAGATGAGACAAACAAGTCACCACATCACTTAAGTGTCCCTTTCTTCACGTAACTGCAAGGACATAGATCTTTACATGCAGGTCAGTTTCCATCCACGTTCAATCTAAATTTCAAAGTGACTGTGAGAGCTGAGGGCATTCAGCACTGCTCACAAACCAAGTGCCATCACTGCCAGTCTTGCTGGAGGACAGAATAAAGGAAGAGGGGGAAAAAACCCACAAAACAGTGGAAGGTCAGGGTATAAGAAGGTTTCAAGGAAACCCAAGTACCATGTACTTCTGCCTGAGTTTTACCCATCATCCAGCCCCCTTTGCTTCCCAAGCAGCCCAGGCCACGTGCGCTGTGTATGTACCCAGCATGAAGAGAATTGTCTGCGAATCCCAAGGTCGCTCCACACTTCAGTGGAGAAGGGTGACCCTTTTTCTACTGTGCTAAAAAAACCAAGCACTAAATCAGACTCTAAGAATGAAAAACATCAAAATTAGTATCACTGCATTATCCTAATTAGTCGTATATCTGAAGAAGCATGAGGCCATTCGTGTCAGCCACAAGACAAAGTGAATGACAACACATCACACCACAGATGGCTGGGTTAGTCCAAAAATTGTGCAATGTTTCTTTCCTGGTGGTGACTGTACACTTAACATGTTGTCCATGTTCACTTAACATTAGACAAAACATCAAAATCTATTTGACCAGCATGACATGATGAAATTAAAGGTCCACACCTAACATTCTTCTGATATTAGTGACAGCACAGGCTCGTAGGCAACCACCCACCCACATAAAGGTGACTGAAAATGCATCCAGTTAACGTACTACAACTGAATTATCACTGAACTGCAATTCTGCCATGTGACCAAGAACACCAGTAGCTAGTGGAAGTTTTATATTTCTAAAAACAACAAACAATAGGTTGCCAGCAGTTTGGGTCATAAACACATTCATTAAGGCTTCCATTTCAATGTCTCTATTAGCTGTTTCTCCCAAATTCTTCTTTAGACATGGAATTCTGTCCCTAGAATGGTACAAAGTGTGTGGCAAGAGCACTTCTCTGCAAACTCAATTATTCCATGGGATATTTTTTTCAAAGTGAGGCTGGATGAACTTCAGATCAAAGCAAGCTGTTATCACATAGTTATGTTTGATGTAACTGTTTTGTTAAATATCTCATTTTCCCAACATTTTTACATATTAATCCAGCTAGAAAAGGTTCTTGATCTTGAAACACACTCTCCTGCTTTAGAAAAATCAGCATCTAAAATAAAGTCTTTGATGATGGTTTAATTGGAAAAAGGAAATGATACTAAATAATCAGATACTTCCTACCCAGGACCAGAAAACGCCAGAGGTGTGTGTTTTCTAGGCTGCTTTACTGCAGCGGATCCAGAATGGCAGATGCTACAGCAGTCTCTAATCCCAAATGCTTTAAACCATTATATATCATTGCAACTTCTTCTAGTTTATCTTATGCTGTAAAATGCTGCATGCAGATACCATAGCGAGACCTTTCCTATAAATCATTAAAATAATACTTTCATAACCTCAGAAAGAGAGTATTATCTTCAGCATTTACCATTAAAAATTAAATCACTGCACACTTTCTATAGGGGAAAAAAAGTGCAATTATACACATTTTTCAGATATAAAAATGCCAGGTGGAGGAAACAAAAGGTGGATTATTCTGGACCTTGTGTACATCATCTATCTGCCACTATTTTACTTGTACAAATGCATTCAATTACTTTGAGAGCAAGAGAACAATCACACCCCCAAACTTATGAATAAACCAGTGTCTAATTCACAAAACCATGTTGAAACTGCAGTAATCAGAGCCTTAAACGGCAATGCATAATTTTGAAGATCTGTCCTCCTCTGTATACCAGGCCTTCTCCAATGGTTGCTGATTTAAATTAAGAATGGCCAGTGGCTGCCCAGTTTTGGTTAGCTGCATTTGTCTAATGAGCTAACATTCTCTGTGAAAGCTACACATCAAAAATGCTAATGTTATATGTTGGTAAAATGTCCAATATAAAATGTACATAGCTATCATGTGTCTCAAGCTGCTCCACAATTCCAAAATTTTTCAGTCACAATTACTTACCCAGTTCTCAGAAGGCAAACCCATAAGGTTCTACCTTTAGTATAAGGTTCAAATTTCACAAATATTTAAGTATAATGGACTCTTTGATAATTACTATAATCTTCTGTAAAATGGAAGCTTGGTCCTCTATGATTAATTACTTCAAAATGTAGACAATTCATAGATTTTCAAACTGCCTGTTAAGAACTTAGATAAAATAGTAATTTTGAGTTGTTTTTTATTCCCTATTAATTTTTATATTTACAAACTTCCACTAGAAAACAACAATTATAGCCTGTATAGAACCTTCCATTTAAAACCTATGTAGTAAAGACAAAATTTCTTTTAGGTGCAAATGGAGTACTGGAAGTGGCATTACAAATTATGTCTTCCCATCTATCAAAGTAGAAGCATTTGAATAAGAACTTTGTAGTGTAGATCAGTCCAAAACCAGAGAAATCACATGAGGGTAATCTCTAAAAGAACTATACACATAAAGTTCCACTTTTTAGAGTAACACTTAGAAACTACAAATTTTTTTAAAAAAATTGGAAGCCAGACATCTCAATCCACTCAACAAACTACTGTCTTTCAACCTTTGCTTTTCAACAGAATATAAAAATACCCACTACCACAGCCCTTTATTCTGGGGGAAAGGGGACACAAAGCTATAAAGTACCAAGTACCACAAAGTCTCTGGAAAACTGACTCTAGTCATTAAATGCAAAGCTTTTGGAAAGTCTTAGCCCTCCAGTCTATGAGAATCTGGTGTGGAAACTGCACCAGCTATGATGGCCAATTACAAGAGAAAACAGAAAACCATCTGGAAAATTTAGTAACATTTTAATCCGTTTCTTTAGGAAGTCTTTGTATGTCATTACTGTATGGCAAGCTGTTGTGACACACTTTCTGTGGGTGTCATCATCCTCCTCCTTGGATTTCATATCTGAAATAAAACCGTTCTTTTGTTCAGAGAGACTGAGGAACTGAAAGCAGAGCAAGGCACTTTCTGCCCTAGCTCAGCTCTACGCCTCAGGCAGCCCCTTTTTGGTGCCCAGCTGTTTCAGAGAAGTGCCAGAGCCCAGCACTGCTGAGCACCAGCTGCAGCCCCGCCCAGCTCCGTCAGCCCTGGCCAGGGCCGACTGGGCCCAGAGAGCAATGCCCAAGTGCTGCCCGGCCCTGCCCTGCCTGGCCCTGCCCTGCCCGGCCCTGCCCTGCCTGGCCCTGGCCCTGCTGGCCCCACCGAGTCGGTCTGTCCCGCCAGCTCAGGCCCAGCACTCATGCCCAGCACTCATGCCCAGCTCCCAAGGCAAACCAAGATCTGGCAGCACGATGGTTACATAGAGTGACTCATTAATTTTTCTAAAGAACAACATGACAGAAATTCAAGAGTATTTAACACTACTGAAACATTTTCTCTTAGAAGAATACTCTCCACAACAATCTGAAAGGTTGTTTTACCCAAACATTGCTGAATTACCAATAGATCATGTATGCAGAACAGCATCTGGTAAATTACACTACATAGGGCTGGACAATTTAACACATCACAAGTATGTTGATAGTTTAAAACATTTCCAAAACTAGAAAATGTTTTATTTCCCCTTTACAAAGGGCACTGTTTGAACCATGCACCGCAGTTTCAGTGAAAGTCTAACTGCCCACATACACGACCAACTTTTGCACTCGATTGCAAGTATCTGGTATGATATTTGAATACAAAAATAACTGGCTATGCTTTAGGATGATTACAGTGTTAGGCATATAGGTTTGTCCACAAAATGAATGACTCACAGATAAGAGTAAAAAGCTTTATCCATAGGCACTTGCTAATTCACTGGTTGTTCTCTGTACAGATACACACACCTTGTGGAGACACTCTTTAGGGGGTAAAAAAAAAATTATATAAAGGAAACTATTCAGATGGGGATTTGGTGAGTTATGACTATTGCTGCTTTAACAGAGGTCAAAATTTATGTCTATGTAACACTGTACATAAGATGTAATATCATGAATGACGGCCTTTCTGTACTGTCTCTGTATAGCATGCTGACTGGTATAAGGAACAAATCCCCCACTCTTCACAGTTGTTTTAAACCATTAGATATGCAGTTACAAGTAGAGTTTGTAAGGCTATGCTCACTAGATCCATTATTTTAATGGGCAGACACATTTTCATTTATTTTGCCTTCATTTCTGAGACTTCTGCCAGTTACTGTAGGATGTGCTCTGCAGTCTTAGCATAGTTAACAATGGCTCTGTGTATCTGGAACAGTGAATATATTCACAAAATGATAACAAAGGCGATATAATTTAAGAATTTATTTGAGTAAATAAATCCCTTACAGTTGCTTAAAAATGGTCAGAAGTGACCCTTCATTCCAAGTTTTTCCCACTTATTAATAAAAACAGACTTCCACTATATTCTCTGTTTTGTTGTCATTAAAAAAAATCCTCTGGAATCAAAAGCTTGGCTTTATACAAAGCCAAATGTGTTCCCACACAAAAGAATGGAACTGTGATTACTGATGGTTTCTGTTTCTATAGATGTCTAAAGGCACTACATGTTATGCCAAGTTGGTCTGCCATCTCTGAGCCAGGTTCCATTCCTAGGTAATAAGACTTAGTAAATGAATAACCCTTTCTAGATGAGCAGAAATGACTGCTCTGTTAAGAGAGCAATCCCTTAGTAATACACAGATCTCCATGAAATTCTTTTCACTAAAAAATAAGCAGAGCATGTGCCAAGATTCATAAACTATATTTCAATAATCTGTGACCTCCAATGGTCGAGGCCACGTCATCTGTTTCATTCTGTACTGTATGTCCTTCAACTATCGTGTCCTAGTTCACACGTCCTTAAATAATCATCCATCCTGAAGCTCAAGTTCTTCTCCCTTCTCTTCTTGAACACATTTTAATTGTCTTTCTACTGCCACATACGAAACGGGACTGCTCCTGAACAACAGCTTTCCATTCTGCTCAACCTTAAAGATAAAAATGTTTTACACATTTTTAATGTGGAGAGCTGGTCTGGAATCAGAAGGGAATTATTTTTGCTTGTGGGATGGTCACAATTCCATTTGTATCAGAGTTCACTACTGTATGACCAGGTTCCTTGAGATATTCCACAGCAGGAGTGTTTAATGTTTAATATCAAGTTTACTTATTTGAATATATTTGCTATTCCACGGGTTTAGCAGAGTGATACAGCCATGTTTGGAAACCACAACTCAAGCACTCTACAGGAAGTGCAATACACAGCTGGATCACCATCCAAACAGGGTTCCCACTCCCTGTCCCAATGTGCTCCATCATCACAGCGCTGGGAGGAGCGTTTGAAGCTGGGCTTGCGCTCGGGATTTCTGAGGTGGAACACAGAAGGCTGAAGTGTCCAACTACAGGCATCCAGAAATTTTGGACAGTATCTGTACCCCTCAAAGTCCATGTGAGCACAACATCTATGCACGAAATGAGGCTAAGCCTTAGGAAACTGTATTTTCCGCAGCCTTCAGGAAAGGTATAATTCATGCTGCCAGTAGTAAAATTTTACACTGTGAAACAATTACAAGGGTTTGTCCATTCAGATTTCCCAGTCACCTAAACAAGACTAACATTATTGCTAGGAAAGTCTGTGGTCTGTGAAATAGCTATGTTTCTCTTTTCATGACTGCTGCTCCCAGGATGGCAGGACTGTGGGGTTTTGGTTTGGTGCAGGTTTTTTGTTTGTTTTTAAAATCTGACTGTACTTAAAATAGGACTGATCAAATGTGTTAGGAATTCAAATGTTTTCAGCTTTCCAGACTTCCTTTCCTGTCAATGCAGCAATGGCAATATTTGTCCGTTGACTTAAAAGATACAATACCAGATCTCCATCTAAATTGCAATTAATGGAGCTTGATTAATGATTAAGTAGGACAAAAAACATTTTAGTGGGGGGTGAGAAAGGAAGGAAAGAAAAAAAATAGATGGGTGAACTTCACAGCAAGTGGAAATGGAAACACCTAATCAGGTAGGCAAAGGAGACAGAAATGAGATGATGCAGTTGGGTACGTCGAAAAAGGAACTGTAATGTCAGTATAGGAGAGTTTACAAGCCCAGTGAGGTATTCAAGAACAGCAGCAGATTTATCCATATGTCCTTCACTAAAGACAAGTCTACCACAAGTTATATTTAGTTGGCAACCTAAGGGCGTTAAGTCAAAATTAGACTTGAATTACCTTGACAGCTGAGAAATGGAATAAACTATTAAAAAATCAATTTCTGAATCAAGATTTTGAATCTAAAGCACAGCAATTTTGTAATTAAGAACAGTGAGAATTAAAAGAAGCTCAAATCCAAGTATGTTTTGAAGATACAATTCCTATTACAAAGACTCACAAAGAATTGTTTCTTGAATCTTAATGATCAGCAATAGTTTCTTTTAATGCATCTAAATATTTTCTAACTGAATAGTATGTTCCCATCAATTGAAGCTAAATAAGTCAAACAATAATCTTAGTAAACTGTATATAAATGAGAATTGGATAGTTATAGTAAGTTGTTACTTGATTCTGGATAATGCACTAATGAAATGCTTCCTGAATGCTTATAAAGACAGAACCATATACATAAAGAGCATGTACTGACAAAATGCAGTTTAAGATGATAGCTCATATATATCTTGAATGCTTTAGGAAACACACTAAGGAACTTGCCTGAAGGGAAAAAAAATTACCTGGAAATAGAAAAACTGAATCAGTTTGCCAATGACCTCTAAAGTTTTGCAAAACACTTGCAGCTATGTGTTTGTTGGTTATTTTATGTCCAGACATGGTCCCCATTTCCCTCACTGTGAGGGACACCTACCCTGCTACACTCTATTTCAATTATCCAACTTGAGCTGGAACATCGAAGCAATTATGTATTTTCACAATACATATAAAAGCCATCACAGACTTAAAGAAAAAAAAAAAAAAGATGGCACTGGATTCCTGCCCTCTCTTTAAATAATTCCCACTCACTAGAGAATTCAAGCAAAAATCTGTCCCATGGTGCACATTCCATCCTATTGGTATCAGCAGTGTTAGAAGCATTTCTGTTGATTGGCACAGTGCACTACCAGCAATAAATACATTAGGTATTAAGACCTATTATTTCTGGGACACTCTGACATTGTATCCATACAATTACACTTGGAGTTGCTTTGAGTGCTACCGGAAAATGGTCCTGAAGTGTGAACAACTTCTCACATTCTACAGTTTTCCCATCTTGAGCAACACACAAGTCATGAAAACCTAACTGATGAAAACAAGACCCTTCCTTTACCAAATAAGTATTTCCTGATATTTTTCTAATGTGATAGACCATGGCAACAGATCTCTCACTCAGTACTTCCAGAGGAAGATCTTCTCATAGCCAAAATGTTTCTTTTACTACAGATTCAACATATTAACTCAACAAAGATTTCAAAAAGATTTGCAATCAACTTTCAACTGTATAGAAAATCTGCTGCAAAGTGCTTTCTACCAAGTTCTATGAAAGCTGCAAAACAAATAAACAAAATCACCTCCAACAGCTTCTTGATCAATGTTTATCACCACTGATGCTTTGCCAAAAGAAAATGGTAGGTTTCCTACAGGGGACCATCTTGCATTACAGAGAATTCACAACTGAAAGACAAGTACAAATTCATCCTGAGGGAAATCTTCCATTGCAAATACAATTATATTTTGGCAATCTGCAATTACCTTTTTTAAAAAAAGGTCTGGTGGTGAAACACAATGCAAACGTAACACAGAAGAAAGCACCAAATTGCTTGCCCTTCACTCATGTTTCTTTTGCTGTAGGTCAGATTTGTAAAGTTGAAACCAATACAGTGAGGATGGGTAAGAAAATTCATAAAATTCCTCTAAAAGGGATGAAAACAATGGAATGATAAACAAAGACTGTACTTCCAACCAAAACTTATTTTGTAACAAAGAGATCGATAGAACAGAGACAGAGACAATAATGAGACAAAGCAGACACTTCAGATGGAGCAGTCACAAATATCAAAAT
>JAOXXN010000124.1:0-10899 GCA_026770055.1 Myrmophylax atrothorax
AAACACAAACCCAAAATAGCAAGCTTCTTATACAAAAAAGAGACAATTAAAACCAATATGATATAATACATATATATACACAAATGTGAGAAGAAAACCACCACCAACCACCAAGTTGGCCACCCAAACAACACAGACTTCCACCACCCCAGCTCATAAAAACACTCCAAGAAGCTCCCTGCCAAAAGATATCCAGCAAGAGAGGAGAAAACCAACAACAACAAAAAGATACTTCCCAAATCAAACAGCTGTGAAGTGGTGAATGAGGCCCAACTCGCCCCAGCAAAGGGGATAGCAGGTCCGCTCAGCACCCGGACATCGAGGGACTCAGGTAGGCACCACCTACACCTTCTACTATACTTGGTTTTGACGTCAAAATGATATGAAATATCTCTTTGGTTACTTAAGTCAGGTGATGTTTGTCTCCTCTAATCTATATAGACTCTCTGGGCCTGCTGAAACTGAGGCCTGGCTGAGGCCTAGCTGAAACTAAAGCCAAAACTACCACAGTAATACATAGCCCAATGCGTGCATTCCGCATGCATTATATATATCCATTCCACTAACAGTTTTCTCAGCAGGAGAGCCATTCTGTTCAGCTGATTGCTGAACAATCTCAAAAACTAACCCTCAACCTCTTTCAGCTGGTTATTCGAAGGTAGAAAGCTTTGGGGTGATGCAGTATTTATACGTCAAGACAGGGAGACTGAAAAAAAAGCCAGTAAAATGTTGTCCTCAATGTAACCCTCCAAAATTTTGGTAGTTCTAAGCACTATTGCATAGGATTTTGTTGCTAATGACATTCATATTGATAAGTAGCTGCTGCATATTTTCCTTGCAGGGCATTCTAGGTCTGGTCTTGAAATCATGTAAATTACTGATCAGTTTGTGGACTTCTTTATATTCTTTATCAAGAGAAAAATGTCAGAATTGTACAGATGAATTCTGAAGTGTAATTGTTGACTTTACACTGTGAGAATGTGATGAGTGTTTAATGTAAGAGTTTATTAATGGAACTGAATTCCATTGCTGAGTGCAAACTCAATGGAAGGTTCTGCCTTTAGAAGAAGTTTGGTGCTCTGAAAGACAAAGAGGTTAAGAAAAAAGGCAAGAGTCTAGTGTTTCCCTTAGCACAGGAACTGCTTACACTCTCAGCCTTTCTGATTTTCCTCAAAGATCTGAAATGTACCATCATGAAAAATAGTTTCTTCAGCTGGAAACTACCCCTTCCTCTTCCAAAAAGAGATTATTTCCTCTCCTGGATGTATCTTGAAAATTGAATACAGTTACTAATTTGCTTACAGTGTTCTTGGTTTCCAGACAGAGTTTTCTGCCAGAAGTTTCTTACTGGCTTATTGTACTGAAAACCTCCCATGAAATCTGCAGAATCTGGCAATGCCAACTAGTGGGAATTCAGTAGTGTATCAGCAATAAAGAATTAATAGATTGTCTCCAAATTTAGATGTGAACATCATAATGCAGTATTTGCTAGTGTCACCAGAGGAGCTTATGTTGATTGTTTGCTGGAGCAAACTCAAAGATGTTGTCAGAACAACTGGGTGGCAGAAAGCTGGGCTGTTCAGCAGAATTTCCAACCATTGCTGCTCTCCCCTTCTTCATGCACCAGGTGTATAACATGTTTCCCTTCACAAGGCAGACTCAGGAAGAGTCATGTCCGTCACCTATGACAGTGCTGTTGCTGTTGTCTGCTCCCTATTTAGGTCACTTGATTTATGTTCAGATATCTAAATTTTCTGTGCAAGCAGTAAGAGCGAGAAAAAAAGGGAATAGCAATTGCCTACCTAACCACACTTCTTTCTTATCTGACCATGTAAAATTTATCCAGAACATTCAGGTGCATTGAATTGAGGAACGAGACAGGTGCCTTACAGTTTTCTAAAGCTGAAGGACCTTTGGATCAGGGTCTGTGTTTTGTGAGGTACTCCACACAGTCGAGTCCTTGTTTGAACTGGGATACTGGAAAATAAAGAGTAAGTCTCTTAGTAGCAGTATTACCTTTTTTTTTCTCCTAGTTACTGTTTGCTTGATTTTCATGTTTCAACAGTGAACAGCTTCTTATAATTAGTCTTAGAAGAGACATTTTGTGATGTTTCTCCAGTCAAATATTTTTTTTTCTCATATCTGGTTTGTTTCATATGGGGCATTGTTTGCCCCTTTTATTCATGCATTTTTCAGATGTTTGGACTAAAACAACTCCAGAAAATTCCATTTATTCAGACTTCAGGAAAAGATGAAGATGTGATGTAACACTTCCAGTCTAGAGTACGTACAACCTGTAAGTGTACTGTGTATTTATATGGGCATGGTCTGAAGTTGTTTAGCATTGCATTTTTGGGTTGGAAAATTTCTACAAAACTGCATCAAGTCAGTAACAAGTAATACTAGTCATACAGAGGGTGACTAGAAACATTAAGGTGTCTTTCAGGGTTACAAATGTAACAGGCCAGGTGACCAACAGAAAAGTATTCCTGGGCTAGTCCTATTAGCCAGTACTCATAGTAGGCCTTCTAAGTATGTCTTCTTTGCAGCTACTGCACACAAAGATCTGTTGGTTACCCAAAGAAAAGGGATTACTTAAAAGTCTTGGCTAAAGTTATTGAAAGTATCAGTTATGGAAACTGCACTAAGAATTGAGTCATTGTTGTGGGAAGTATATGGGTTGAGTTGAACAACACCAAAAGTAAATTTTGATTTTTAATGAACAGCTCTTGCATGTTCTATGACATGTGTCCAACCCTGACAAACCCACATTTTTTACATGTTTGCACGAAAGCATTCCTTCTTGTGACTGTTCCTATTTCATATCTTCAGCTGATTCACAGTATGTGAAGGATACATCAGCAATTGTCAGGCATTTAATCATCAATCCTACCTTGCATACCTATTTTCCAAGTCTTAAATAGGCAGTGGATAAGGGAACCCAATGCTGTGCTCAGATTGAGACCCACAAGGGACACAACCTGTGTTAAGTGTTCATCTCTTTTACTCAAAATGACTAGCTAGGTTGAGTATGATTTTGAAAGTGTCACCAAGTAGGCAGAAATGCTAACAATTATAATGTGGACTACAAACCTTCTTTTCATTAAGGACCCTGAAGTGTATTGGAAGTATTACTAAATTTTCTAAGGCTCAGAATCATTTCTTTGAAAGCAACTCCCCACAATTAGCAAGGCAAAACTAGATATACAGTTAACCAGGCTTGCTGTTGCAAAATGACATGCTTTTGTAGAGATAGAAGGGGGTTAGTATTTTCTTCTAGAAAGAATAGCTACTTGTGTGGATCTCTGTCTCCTTCCTACAGTTTTGTAAAAGCAGCCCTGATCCCAAAAGATCTTAAAATATTACCAAATCAAACAAAACAAAAAAAAACCCAAACCCACCACCTTGAGCATCTCTGTCCGAAGACACAAGATAGGTAGGGATCCCCTGTTTGGACATCAGTTACATGTCCAGTGGTAATGGCCATTTGGAAGTTTTTCCATTCTAAAGAAGCTTTTATTCTTCTTGTGATGACTGCTTCTAGTGAAGAGTCAGCAGAGGTGAGGGTCTTCTAGTGGATAAAGCAACTTTGCAGCGCAAGAGGTTTGACAGTGCAGGATGGCCATAAGCAACATGAACTAGATGTGATGCTAACCCTGGATCTACAGGAGTCTTACCAGTACAGAATTTATCATTCATGACCCAGTCATGTTTCAACATTGCACTAAGTAATTAATATCATATGAGCTTGGAGATATTTCCTATATCCTGAGTTTAATAAGCACATCAACTGCCAACATGAAAGTGTGTTTAACTCTGGTTTCAGTTAGAGTGACAAGATGTGCTAATGTTTGTAGCAGAATAAGGGATATACACTGCTGAAACACTGTACTTTAAGAGGCAGTATGAGTGAACCATTATGGTTTATCTTGGTCAGGGAGTTTTTAGAATTGCATGATGCTGCTTGGATTTCCAAAATACAGAGCAACTGCAAGGCTTTAACCATTTAGCTGTAAAGGAACTGTAAGAAACCAAGGAGCTGTCTCATGCTGCCGTGGTGTACTGCTCAGGTGAGGAAGGCTGCTTTCCTGGAGTTTTGCCAGCACCAGACACACACACTGCAAAAACTTGTATTCAGGCTAGGGAGTAGGCACAGCTAACTACCTTCAAACTTGAGTGGTTGTATAGGGAAATACCTTTTTCTTTTTTTCTCCTGTATAGTTTCAGCTTAAAGAACTGGTGAGGATTAAGGAAACACTTACTTTACCTTAAATAACACTTTTTAAGCAACATTAGACCATCTGGCTTGTATAAGCTCCTTAGGAGAGGCTTTGATCTGCTTATTTTGATGCAGAATGGAAATGGCTGTATACTTTGGTTTGTTTCTTTACCTCAGAAATAAATCTAAACATTGTGTTGCAAAGATGATTTCAATTAGTTCAGGCTGAGTAACATCAGATTTGCCGGCAACTCCTCTGAAATATTTCCCCAGCTCATACATCATAATCAGAGGGAAATAATCTTCAGTTATAATGAGTAATTCTATAGTAGGTGCTGAAAAAACTCTGTGCACAAGGAGGCTTGTGAACAGCAGCCTAAGGTAAGTGGGGCATCTACTGGTGAGACGCTGCAATGGATTAATCTACTGTATGACAGGCAGATCCAAATCCTGGGCACATTTTGCTTTGCCAAGTAAGCAAATGCTAGGCCTGTTTCCTGAGCTCTTTGGAAAAAATTGCTCCTTGAATAAATTCTTACTTTCTGGCACTCCTGTAGAGGTGTCTGCCATGTACATTGCAATAGCAGCCTTGTGAAACATCTTAATTAGAATAAGAAAGGAAATGAGCTGAGGAAACTTGTCAAAAGGTGTGATGCATGTCTTTAACTACTCCAACCTTCCCCTACCCCAGTCCCTCATGGCAAGTTCTCTGGTAGGCTGTCTTTCTTGTACCAGGAGCTATTTGACACTCAGGTCTACTGCCCAAGGATTTGAAAATGAATATAATGAATAAGGAAACACAACAATACTCTATGGTCATAAATCCAGAGCTCACAAACTCTGGTCATTATCCACATGAATCAATTGCCTCCTTCCATTCTTCAGAAAATGTTGTCTGCAACAGCATGAGGTTCTCTACAGTATTAAGTAAAGTTCAATGACTTCTGCAGGATGCATTTAAAAATACCTTTTTTTTTCCCCACAAAATTCCGTGTTGCATCTTTTTGTGCACATCAGACTAAAACTTGGGAGAAGTCCAAGGGGGCTTTCCTAATCTTGTCACTAATTTCATTGTTAGGATTACCATTTTAGAATCAAACTGTTACCATGGCAAAAACTTGCCAATATGTTTACTTGGAGCCTGGGTGTGCACTTTTGAAAAAAAAGTGAATAAAGTAGCAAGGCACTGCTAAACTGAGATGTGATCTGATCAAACTGTTAAAATTCCTTGCTTCTGCTCTCCTTACAGGTATGACATTGTTATCTATCCAGTAAAGCCAAACATTATTCTTAAAACTTTTTAAAATTCTGTTGCCTTAATAGACATCATACCTTAAAATACAAAAGCACCCTTATTTCTGCTCTGCTGCACAGCAGACTTGCTAAATTTAGCTGTGCTGGGGAATCAAATGATTTATATAATCTTATCACAAGCCATTGCTGAAAAAACCCCATCTGATCTGTCACTTGACCTTAGGTGAAACAAGTCTTTGTGCTTTCTTCAGAGCTCTTTCTGCCATGTATGTTAGAAGAATCTGTAACCAAGCAGTGATCTCAGCTGTCCTTGTCCAAAGTCAGTGGAGTAAACCAAAGTTGTTTGAATCTCGTTAGACTAAGCAAAGATGCAAGTACCTTCCCTTTCTGAGAAGTGTCTTTTTTTTGGCTCATTGTTTAGCATGTTCTGTGCTTCATTTCACTTGAACTTTTGCACAGAAACAATAATAGTTTTGTTTTGTTTAGTCCTTACAATACCAGTTTTCTTTTATTTAGCCTTTATTATTAGAAGCAAACAAAACAAAAAAGTCATTCTGATTGATTGCTACAAACCACTTTGATTTCTGAAGTGCAAGGTGTGCTAGATTACTATGTTTAAACTTTCCCCTGCTTTTCTCTTTATCCAGAAGTCACATAATACCTGATTCCTACTTCCAAACCCATAATTTCCTCTGGCTTAGGAATTCCACAGTTACAAACTATTTGAGGCTGGAAGAAGTCTTCAGAGAAATATTGCAGTATGTTTACTCTGTTCTTTCCATTCTTCCTCTGTGTTGGCCAATACACACCTCAAACAGTGGGGTTAGAATGACCTTTTTTGTACAGCTGCTGAGCCAAATGTGCATGTGCTTGTTAAGAGTGAGGGGGATATGTCCCAAAAGAAGTGAAGTGACACTGATAAAAAAGAGTAGAGAAATAAATCTTTAACCTTAAGGTCTCTTGAGCCTGCAGTTAGAGAACAAAAATCAAACATCTCTTTCTAGGTACCAAAAACATTTCCTGTATTTCCTGAATTGCATATCCTAGGGCTTATGTTGAAACGAAGCTGTTGCAAATGGTGGTCAAATTGTAGTATTTTCATTATTTTATATCTAAACTTAAGGACTTGGTTGTTTAGTAGGGACACTTTGTCCTTTATTTGCTCACCAACGTCTTCTTGAAAGAACATAAGACTAAACCACTACTGCTCTATAGGCCTACACAGAGGCAGGAAATCGCAGAAGCTTTTCTGAACACTTTCAAAGGAATAAACATTCAGGAAGCCTGAATCAGCACCAAAGCCAGAAAATTCTTACAATCAGAGGTTTTTACTAAGACTTTGATGAAGTCTTTAGTCTTTATTATTGTCTTTCATGACATGAACTTTCATGACAATGAACTTGGATTATGTTTGCCCATTTGCCTTCCACTCAGATGCCCTATGGTTCTCTATAGTAGCTGATAAACTCATGAGATACTTTTTATGTGTTTCAGGCAAACAGATAGCACACTATAGATTTTATGTTATTAGGCACATGCCTAATTCTGCTAGTCAAAGCCTCCATATTCTTCACTGGAACATGTAACAGTGGTAACCTATTTGCAAAGACTCGGTTGTTAATGAGGAACCTGTTTTTTCAGCATTGCAATGCTCCACCTTTATGGTGGTCAAGAAACTTGTGTGTGATAATATGTGTATTATTTCTTGTCACTCAAAATACAGAAGACAAAAACTGGGTCATAAATGCAAAGCTGTGTTGTGTGTCAGCATCACTTGCTATGTTATTTAAAAATTTGTTAATTTGTTAAAATAAAATTCTCAATAAAAATTGAGTTTTTCTTTACATGAGAAGGAAAGTGAGACTTTGCAAAGTGCTCCCTTTAAAGTTTTCAGCACAGTTAAATAGTTTGAAGCAATAAAAGAAGCAGGGAGAATAAGAGTGCAGAGAAGGGAGCAGTGTAAAATATTACTGTCTCCTTTGTATCTTAGAAAGGGAAGTTGCAAAACTAATTAGTTCTGGACTTCTACAAGCCACTAACATTCTTGTATTCCCCTCTCTTTTTCCTTATGTGTTGTTTGGTTCTGAGCTGGATTGTTCCATTGAGGCATTTCAGGAGCCTTCAACAGAAGAAAGATGCACATCCAACAGAAGTTAGTAAAAATATACTCAAGCAGTTCTATGATTGTAATCATACTGGCACCACAAAACAATCCAAGCTGGCCACCTACATCGGCTGTAATAGAAGAAAATAAACATATGTCACTAAAGCATTTGGTTTAGTCTAGGAAGAAAACAAAGCCTGCCAGACTCAAGTGTTAAATAGATTCAATATACATAATCCATTACTTTAAGAAAACAGAATTAATATTCTTAAGAATGTTTACTGAAGAAGACTAATGTGTTTTTGAAAATTCTAAATAAAGCAAGTGCAACATAAGACATTCTACTGTGAAACAGATACTTAAAGTATTTCCTCCTTCTGTGCCTTTTTAACTGTTTCTTTGTTTCTCCTCCCTGTGTTCTCCCTCTCCCCTCGAAATTGCATAAATGCCAATATTCTTGCAGTCCTGTGTGTGATATAGGCATAAATTAGTGCCAAACTTAATTTTTACTCTCAACTGCTGTCCATACACAAATTCTTTACTGGAATGACAGGAGACAATATCAAAACTGACCATGAGACAGATATGATTGTTACCATTAAATTATAAAAAGCATTGCTTTTTCTTCAGAAGACCTCATAGTCTTTGATTCAGAAAGAGAGAGAACAAAAAAACCCAAGTTTTTTTAGTCGTGATTTTTTTATTATTACTTTTAGTTTAATTGTTAGTAATAAATAATTACTAAACATTCACTTACCAAGCAACTCAGATATAGTCAAGGCCTTTTGCTGTTGTGTTATTTTGTAGCTCAGATCATGGTATTTAATCTCAATACGCACAAGGTTTTGCCTAATGACAAATACATACAGTTTACTAGAGACAGTCAGGAGGGCTGTTTATTTTGACCAACATCTGTCAGTGTGCTTTGAGTTCAGGGAGAGCGATGGTGTCTTTTAATGAAAAATTAGATGAGTGTTACCAAAACCTCTCCTATGAAGATAGGCTGAGAGAGTTGGGGCTGTTCAGCCTGGGGAAGAGAAGCCTCCAAGGAGAAATTACAGCAGCCTTCCATCATATACAGGGGGTCTACGAGAGAGCTGGAGAGGGACTTTTTACGAGGACATATAGGGATAGGACAAAGAGGAATGGCTTTAAATTGAAAGAGGATAAGTTTAGATTAGATAATATGAAGAAATTCTTTACTATGAGGGTGATGAGGCACTGGAACAAGTGTCCAAAGAAGCTGTAGATGTCTATCCCTAGAAATGTTCAAGGCCAACTTGTATGGGTCTTTGAGCAATCTGGTCTAGTGGGTGGTATCCCTGCCCATTGGCAGAGGGGTTGGAAGAAAATTATCTTTAAGGTCCCTACCAACCCAAACTGTTCTACAATTCTTCAGAAGTGTGAACAGATACAGATTTTTTGGTTTACAGTGATAATCAGCTCATTAACAATATTCATGAAAATAAAGTACTTTCTATACAAAGTAATCACTTCTATCTCCTTGAGTACTAATTCTACAAGTCAAGTAGCACTGATTAATAAGAATAATCTTATTCTCATATTTTCTGTTAGTAAGATTCCTACCATTGTCATGGAGTTGCTAGCAGAACTGTCCAATAATTTTTTACCTTTTCCCTTCTTACCTTTTCATAAATAAATAGATCTCTATGTTTTATATTTCACATTATGTACTCATTAGTACGTGGGCTGGATTCCTATTGGTTAAGGCTTGGTAACAGGGGAATGTTCTATGTGGTCACTTGCTTAATTGAATAATTACTGGGTTGGTTATGATGTTTACAGACAATAAAATAGTCAACAAAGATAAAATGTCCTCAAAGGATTAATATCTTTTGCATATAAAAACAGGTTCAATTTCTCAATCTTTGTTTGGAACAGACTTTTTAACAGGGCCTGCAGATATAGGACAAGAGGTGGTGGTTTTAAACTGAAACGGGGTAGATTCAGATCAGGTATAAAAGGAAGGTTATTTTTAACAGTGCGAGAGGTGAAACACTGGAACAGGTTGCCCAGAGAGCTGGTAGGTGCCCCATCCCTGGAAACATTCAAGGTCAGGCTGGATGTAACTCTGAACAACCTGATCTAGTTGAAGATGTCCCTGGTCATTGCAGGTGGGGTTGGACCATTTGACCATTTAAGTTCTTGTCCAATTCCAACTGTTTTATGATTTGTATGGTTCCTATTCATGTGTAAACATATGCAAGCATTTGCACAGTGATGGCTTCAAAAGTAAGAAAACTGAAGTCACTGAGAAGATGAAACTCATAAACATTCCATTAACCACATTTTCTACAGTTGTTCTTAAACACTTTGATGTTGTGTGTACTATGAGTTCATTTAGCACCTGCCTTAATACTTGTACTGGTGACATCTACAGTTGTGAGCAAGAGCCAGTTCAGTTTATGGAAATGTGTTAAATGCTCCTTGACAAGTAGATTTTATCTTTCTGGCAATAAAAATCTGCATTTTTTTGGATATATAATGCTTGTGTTTGCAGGGAAGTCTGGCACCAATTTATTATAACAGTAAAGCATGCATGCTTGGTTAAGGCATAAGCATACATGACATCTATGAATTTACAAGTATACAGATTACATCAGCTTTATGCATGACCGAAGTTCTAACAGCCTCTCCTGGATAAAAGATGTAGTCAATACTGTTGAGATACGTTTTCACACTAAAAGGTATCTTCTATTTGGTTAGACCTACTTTCTTTTGCTGTGTAGTATTTTCAGTCATACAGAAAGAACCATCTGCTGTTACCTCATAAGAATTAATATTATAGCAAAGATTTTCTAAATAACTTTTGGAAAATATCTTCTAAATAACTTTTTATAATACTAGTACTATTGAATTCTACTAACCGTAGGAAATACTATTAAATTTGTGGCATTACTGCTACAATAGAACCTAGATCTTCAGTGCTTATGAAGCTTTCTTTGAGAACAAGTTAAAAGGAGAACAACTTTATATAGCATCTGTTTAGATTGTTCATTTCCTTCAGTTGTGGAAGGCTGAAGACTTGTCTTCTCTGTTGGATGCATTGCTCACATGCATTGTGAGTAGGTTTGATAACCCTGAATTTTCTTTATTCTAATTTGAAAATGGATTCAAAAAGCTTTGTTATAAGAGATCCATGACATAGAAGGTAATTGAGAATATTACTTTTGAATTGCACTATTTTTTGTTATCCACACTTTTAGATGTATCTAAACATATTATATAAATATATTTGAACATGTATAAATCTTAACTGGTTTTGTCTAAGAGATTATACTATCTCACAGACAATGTTATT
>JAOXXN010000124.1:11977-41363 GCA_026770055.1 Myrmophylax atrothorax
TAAAAGGAATTGGTAATTTCTTTATTATAAAAGGTATTAAGCAAGTTTACCTGATATATTTTGGATTTTTCTTCAGTTTTGCAGAAAAATATTTTATGGCTTTTTCTCCTCCAAAACTTGAATAAGTGACAGTGGTAGGATAATCTGTTTCTTCACATGGAGCAGGGCAAGTGGAATTGTGTGTTCCTACTGTACATAATCCTTTTATCTCTATATCATCTGAAATTTTAGGAGAAAAAAATTATATAGTGTTTACAAAAGAGCACAAAATTGAAAAACATTTAAAAAAACCTTACAAAATTTCTTTTAACTGACTTTGATAAATGTATGGTTTAATTATCCTGAGAAAAGTGAATACTTGCCAGTTTTGATGGAACGAATAAGTATTTGTAACCATTATTTGGGAAACAGTGCACAATAATAAGGGTTGAGATATTTTGCTCACTTTTTTCAAAGAAATTCAGCACCTCTAAGTCTTTCTGCCTTTATCAGGGCTTTATGTGCTTATTATATCTTATCTGCAGTTAAGCAATAGGACAACAGAAGCATTTCCCTGTTCTGTGCCAGCTTTCTAATTGCATAGTTAGGTATATATTCTTGGTCTTGATGCCTTGATGTCTGCCCAACTCATCTCGGTGCACAGAAATGGCTTTGAGAGCAATTCCAATTGTAGTTTACTGTCATCTGATAACTATATAAACCCCTTGGTAAGCTAGGTTCATTTTACCTTAACCCCTGCCTGCCATTGGATAATTGGACTTGAGACAGGTAAGAAGTCTTCAGAAAAGCTTTGTTTCTTCAAGTACCAAATGAAGTCATAAAATTCTGCAGGTCTGTCTGCTTATGGAAGTGGTAGTAGGTCCCATAGATAATCAGTGTGCTGTCACTTTAGATTTTGTTATCTGATGTGTTACCTTTCCTGCACTGTCAAAGGAGAGTCAGCCACTAAAATGGAATCCTGGGGACCATACACCTACAAACCAGGTTCACCATGCACAGTACTGTGATGCCAGTTCCTTCTGGGGTCCAGCTCTGAATCTTACCTGTCCTTGACAGGACTTTGGGGTCATTTTTGTTTATTGCTCTGCGGTTTCTTTGAAATTCAGTCACTGAATATCCATTAAGTGAAATAACATACATCTTTCCATCATGACATAACCAGATCATGGTTATGTAAAAAAGTGAACTTAGGTGAAAAAAAGGTCATTGTTCACTGTAGTAGATCTTGCCTGAATGCTACAGATACCTAATCAAAATAAAAATAAACCCCCACACAGTTCCCCCTTCCACCCTCAACTTGTTAGTCTACTAATCACTCATTCTGCTGGGAAGAGAGGAGAAGTTACTTCTCAAATTACCATTTTCAGTATCTTCCAGAAAGTCTGTTGTGTTGTAGTGACTTACACATTTCATATCTACTGGATGCAGACCATTTATTTATGGAAAAGAGTTGCATTTGAAGCACTTTGAAAACATAATTCATTTTACTTTTGAAAAGATAAAACCTTCAAGTACAATGATTTACATTTTTACCAGTAAGAAAACCTCTCATTACTGTGCTGTTCACTCTTCTTGCACAAAGAATACTATGAAAATGTGAAAATTCTAGCTAGAGGCTTGGTAACTGAAAAAGAATAATTGAATTTTCTTCCATTTTAAACCATTTCTCATTACTGGAATGAACTCTTCTTTTGTTTGGGGTTAGTTTGTTATTTTTGAGAGGGTTTTTTTGTGATTGTGGGGGTTTTTGTTGTTTGGGTTTTTTTCATTTTTTTTTTTTTAGTGGGCATATATATCCTGCTCTGTCTGGTCTCTGTTTTCAAAATAGTAAACAAACTGGGATGTACTCCATTTCAGATAACTTTCAGTATTTTGTTTTAATTGATAGATATTGTCTACTATTTAAGATTGGCTTAGAAAAAAGTAATATAAAGTTATTACTTACAGACTGCGGGATAAACACATTTGTAAAACTTCAGCAAGTCACACTCTGTTCCATTTCCTAAAAATAAATAAGAAGCTTTAGGAGCCTAAATTACGAATCTAAACCTTAGCTCTAATTATACTAAACTGAAATGTAATGTTATCAAAGCCTGTTCGTCACTTCACATTAATGATTATACAGCTGAGACATCAGTTCAGGTGGCACAGTGCAGTTGCCATCACCAGAATGGGTACATAGTGAAAAGAGAGAACAGACCATGCCAGGAGGCTGCTGTTGGAGCGAACAACTTCGTCATGTGTGTCAGCCAGAACTGCCCTTTCAGATGTGGCTCACTCTTTGCATTAGCTTGCTAAAGACAGGAATTTCTAATTTTCCTAGTGCAAATGAAAAAAAAAATCACCCCAGGGTGAGGTAGATTTGATATATGATTACATCCTGTGTGTTTCTGCAGAAGTTTTGAACTCCATGCAAGAGCTGTTTGGAGATGTAAGGGCAAAGGTAGTACCCTGAGCTAACAGCAAATTTTTCCAGATTTCAGATGGCCGCAGTTTCACCCCAATTTTTTCTCTCCCATGGAAATGTTACGTAGAAGCTCAGCACACAGCATTGCTCTTCTTTATCTAATTGTTGTGTAAAGTTCTCACCCTGGGTAAGGGAGATCCAGGCTTAATTGCCTTCTCAAACCCCTTTCCACGACATTTTCCAGAAGACTGCCAACCACCTTTCCAAGGGGTTCTCAAACAAGCAGGCTAAAGATTGCACATTAATGGACCTACTTTAGTGAAAGCATTCTGCCTTGCTTGAGCATATTTAAAAAATACATTGAGTCAGAAAGTGCAGGCTTTCTAGTGGCTTTTCTTATGAACTAGTGGCTTCCTTGCCCACTAGTTGTAAAAATAAATGTCAGAGCAAAGATTTGTGTTCCAGCTCTTGATTTAGGGAGAGGTGATAGTATATCATTACATTTAGTGCTGGAAAGTTGCACTCAGTGCTACTGCTTTACAACTCTAGAGTGATTAAGATGCCTAGGTTCTTGAGTGGGGGGATTGCAGCATGCACCTTGTACTCTGCATTTGAGATTGATTAGAAGGCTCCACACAGCCTTTTGGCTTTTGCAGAGTCCTCTTCTGGTGCCAGGCTATTTCCGTGGCTCATGTGGAGAACCTCAGATTCTGCCTTCAAGCAAGCAGTTCTGCTTTAGTTGCTAAGCACCTGCAAAATAAGTTTTCTGAGGTACATGTGAAAAGATACGACTTCTTAAGGATATTTGACTGTATCCTAAGAATACACAGTATCTGAGATGCTAGGTCTAGAGTTGACCAAATATCTTTTCTTGGAATTTTAATTAATCCCAGCTGTAGATATCCCCTGAATATGTGCTCCATCTCCTTTGCTGTTCAATAACATGTGAGGTCTCCTAGGAAGATGATCAGTGTCTGGTATAATGATACTCCTGAGAAATACCTGGGAGAATGAATGGCAAACAGCCACACCAGTCCTGTATGTACCGGGCTTTGCATTCCAGCAAACATCCATTAGTACTATAAATCTTGTGGTACTGAAGCTTTATATCAGGTTTGCACTCTCCCCATGGGTATTCTTGGAGAATTGACTGTAGGGTAATAATAACAAAAGATGAATTTTCTTTTTCTCTGTTTTAAATTTAGATACTGTTTTCTCACATTTTAAAGTGCTTAAGGAAGCCTGTTGAAGACATAAGCAGTAACATTGTGATTCAGTTGAAGACAAATACAGTTCATGCTCTTGAGATTAAAAAGAAAAAAATCTCCTTTCTCTCACAGCAAAAGCAGGATCTGATTAGACAGCCTAGTGCAAAACAGTAGTCCACTCCTCTTGGATTACACTAGGAATCTGAAACACCCTTAATGGTAACAGAGTGTGTTGATGGGGAAATGTTGTGATGTTTTTGTGTCATTACATGTCAGTGAGATTGTAAGGTGATAGGAAAGAAAGGCCATCTTTGATAGAGAGGAAGACAAGTGACATCCTCCCCAAAACAGCAGTAATTTTGTTTGTATCTAGAGGAAATGTTATTTTTAGGAGTCACTTAGGCATGATAAATATTTTACATTCCAAACCATTTAATTAACTGTCATTGCTTCATAAGAGAACTAGAGATAGTAATGACCACTATTTGTAGTTGCTGGACAAAGTCCTTACCTTCAGCTGGTGAATTGCAACTTGCGCGTGCATTCCGACTGGTGCCAACAAACCTAAACCATCAAAGCGTGGAAGCTCTTGGGGTGAATGGATAAGGAAAGTTATTCCAGCATCAGTAAAACCAAGAGCAGGCTCATCAGTGAATTGGTCCTGAAAAAAAGAGAATTATTTAAGGTAGTTCTGGCTTTGCTTACCATCTGAAGCTTTAGCTATATTTAAAATGGTACTATGCTATTAAGTTTTGGATCTCTAGTCACATTTTTGGCAATTTATGGGTGAGTATAGAAGCAAACTGACTTAAATTGTCTTTGTTCATTAGCTCTGTGGGTTTCCTTCCAGCTAGTATAAACTTTCAAGTTTTTTATTCCTTTTGGCATCCCCCCATTTCAAAAGCAAGAAGGCATAGGTGAGCATTCACTCATAACTGGGATAGCTGTTCCTTTTGCTTGTGACTACCAGACACAATTCATCGAACCTTCCATTACTCTCTTCAGAACCTTTCACTCTTGACTCATACTTTGTAGAGAACAAATGTGAATGTCTAAGTCACTTAACAGTCCATATTTTAGTTTTCTTCCCTGATCTCAGAAGGTGATATTCCCCGTTTTCTGCTTTTTGTTAGTCAAGGACAATTCAAATGTCAGAAACTATTTACAGTGCAAAGGTCTTGGCTGGCATAGAGCATTTGCAGCTGCTGCTGCAACTAGAATTCAGTGCTGCTTGAACACTGGCACCATATGACCTTCCCTACTGGGTCTTTTATTAAAATGAAGTGATGTTATCCCAAACTGCTTGTATAAAATTAAATCACTGCTCCAATGACATGTTTCAGCTGTAGGTGAACTGTGCATATATATGTTCACTCACAACTTTCAGAACCCCTTAGCTGAGGACAGAGTCAATAATAATTCTGACTTTTAAAATCTGTATTTGAGTCTTTCCCATAAAATATCCTCTTGCTTGGAAATAGTCTTGGTATAGAATCTGGTGCATGAAATTTTGGAGGTCTGTGCAAAACCAACCAACCCAAAACCCCAAACCAACCCCAAAGCAAACAAAGAAACAAAATCTTCCACTTATTTATAAGTTATGACATGATTTGTTGTTTATAATCCTTATGGCAGCTGTACCTGTTGGGTATCAAAAAGCAAATGTAAGCCTCTTCCAGACAAACTCACTCTTCTCGCTGAAAGATCATTGTGATTAAAAGTAAAGCAGTTTCCATATTCAGTGAAAACATGTTCAAAATCCTTAAATAAAGGAAAATAAGGAAGAGTGAAGTGAAAGAAAGAACTCTTCAAGTTTCCTGAGTGAATTACAATATGAGAGGGACTCCTGGGGTTGTTGGGGTTTCTTGGTGTTTTTTCCCCCTCAAAGGCAATACTCAATATTACAATCAGAAAAATGGTAATTGATGGAAATATTCAGAAGTATTTCACCCCTTTCTACAGAAAATTAAGGTCAAAGGAGAAATTTCACATTGTTCATTAATATGCATGATCTGCTAATAAAAATTTAATGAGGTTCTGTGGTTTATATTACATATTATATATAAATTATATATAAATTGTATACTCAAAAACAACTTTAATTTTTTTCATTTACTGTTTAGTGAAGACTGTTTCAAAACTGAATGTTATGTTACATATGAAACTACAATATTTGCATGTTTCCCAAACTCACCTCATAATCTAACATAACTGCATCTCATTATTTTAGTTATCAGTACTAGTGTTTTTCAGTTAAGAGAAGTCTCTAGTACCTAATTTTAGAAGCTACAGAATATCTAAAGGTTAAATTAAACTGAAAGAATATAGGACTGATTTTTTGTTCACATTTTTATTTAGGTTGGGAATTGCATTACAGAAGAGTCAACATAAAAATGGGATGATCATATTCTTTGGCTATTGTCCAAAATACCCAGAGCTGAGCTGTATTCATGTGAATATTCCTGTGAAGTCTGCATATAGTTACCTTGGCTGTCTATGTTTTTGATCTCAAGAACAAAACTTTGGCATCATGCAATGCAAAATACTCCATTCAAACTGTCCTTCATTGTAGGCCATTGATGGAAAAGGTTGTTAGATACAGCCTGGAGGTATAACAGCCTTCAAAGGCTGCTGTCTGTGCAGAAGTAGCACTAGGCAGAGAGCAATTTAAACTGAAATCCCATCTTACAGCTCAGGGAGTCCATCAGGCTGCCTCTGCAGTCAGTGATAAAATTGAGGACCTCAGGGTAATTTAGAGCAGGACTTTTTTTCTGTGTTGTCTGACTGTAAAGGAGACACAGGGAGTGTAGCTGGCAAGGTTAGATGTCTCAAGCTGAGTATAAGAATATATCCTCTTCCCTTCCATGACACTGTTTTAGTAAAACAAACATGCTTACCTGTGGGTAGCATGGCTTTCCAAAAAAATTGCATTCTAGTAATGTGCTGCTGTTCAGATAAAAACCATTTTTCCTTGTAAACTCTTTGATGCTGAAGTTCTGGTTCCCAGCAAGGAAATCATTTAACTCTTGAGAGTATTTATCTTCTATAACAAACTTTTGGAGAATCGCAGACACAATATTCCAAATTAAAAAAATTATTTTGAGGTTGCTTACTGCATGAGCTTGAAACCTGTCAGTGAGAAGGAGAAAAAATTGCTTGCAGTTGTGAGGAGTTATAGGACTGATCTCAAGGTTGCTCTTGACCAAATCCATGTCACGATTTGTTATCTGCTCACAAACTGATTCTTACCCACCGGCTTGCACTTTGGTCTCTACAACATGAATAAACAATATACTCTCCACCTCTAGGAATGTATCTTCCATATCTGGAAACAGAAAATGGACACTATCCCATGGCTATTCTGGTCAGTCATGTTGGAAACATTTCTGTTGTGTGGGGCTGTTTATTAAAAACATAAAACCCAAAACACCTGAGTGGATTAGCCATTTGCATAAGCTAACGACCACATTTGTAGAACTGATGATAAGCTGAACAACTGCATTTACACATGGGAAACTAGCCAGGAGGATGTGTTCCTTTGGAAAATTAAATTCTTGGTGCATCTACTGTAATAATTTAGTGTAGCTGCTTTACTACGGCACTACAACACAGTGTAGAGACAGGCTATCTTCACGTGTGCTCTGTGGCTGGTGACACAGAAGGATAATCTGAGGGTGATCCTTACTCCTTGAAGCCACTTGAAAAATCTCAAAAACATGATGAGACATTGGAGTTGTTTTCCTGATGTAGAGCATTGAAGTTCTTTATTGAAGTGAAGTAAAGTAAGAGTTTACAGAAGTTGTAAGTTTGAAAAGAGAATAAACACAAATGGGACTGAAATACTATGTTCTTTAGAACTGACATTTTATCTAATCTTATTTTTTAAAATGTATCAATGTGTTCATATAATGGATCTTAATGCTCCAGCTTAAGGAAGATTAGTAGGAACAACTCTTCACAACTGATTTTGAGTCAAAAAATAAAGACAAGGCGAGTCCTGTGCCTCTTTGTCCTGCTAGCAAAAAACTGGTTACTGAAAACAGGAGGGAAGGATAAGCACAGCATCAATGGATATGGCAGCAAACTATTTCCTAGATTGAAAACTGCCATGCCCAGTTTACAATGTGCTGCCCCTATAGTTACAAGAAGTGAGACACTTTTGTAACAGCCAGCACACTGCGGTCAGAGGGACTTCCACCTGCAGTGCATGTTGTGCAGTATAACCCAGGATGACTTCATGAAGGGCCGTGGGAAGGTGGCAGAGTGAGGCAGAACAGCTTCAGGCATTTGAGACAGGCTTCTGACTGATTCTACCAGCAAAGCTAGAAGAAAACTTACAATTTTTCAGGAAAAAATGTAGGTAACTTTCTTCTTTCTGAAACTGTTCCTAAATTACATATTTGCTAAAAATCAGACTATAGGTTTATTACAGTATTTTCAAAGTGGCTGCATTTTCAATATTGGCCACTGTTTTCAAATGTTGAAATCTGTGGTGAAGTTCCTGCTTAGATACATGACTTCCAAACAAACCAAATGCCTTCCTCCTGCAAAAAGCACAGAAATTGGCTGGAACTTCAGAGGCTGAGCAACTCTGGAAAAAACCCAACCTGTTTTGTCTAAGATTTCTACCTTTGTAGGAGGTTTCTGTTTAAATTTATATCAAATCTTGTCTTTTATTTTTAACTTGGATGTGGCTGATGACTGTCCCTTAGTTACACTGTAGAAGCAACACTCATACATAGAACACCATCACCAGAGGGATTTTTCTACTCTAACTTTGAAACTTAAAAATCTGTCATGCAGTTGTTCATATGAAGGAAGGTGAAGAATATAAAAACAACCTCCCTTCTTGGATTCTCATATTTTCATCTTCATTTAAATCTCTTGTGGTGGTATGGAAGACATGCCCTTCAGAGCCATATTTTCCTTATTTTATGTGATTTGTCCAAGTGAGTTGTGGAACCTGACTGCTTTCAGATAAAGATGTGTTGCCTCTCAAGAGCAAACCAAACACATAACTTTTACCTGTTTAAGTTGCAAAAAGTCACAGCAGGAAATTTGATGTTTTCCACATACTGAACCACCACTGTAGTTGTGGTTGGCCAGCTGAAGTAGTAGATAAAGCGGCTGCAGATTTGCCAACTAACAATGGCAAGACAGCCTGCGAGTACCAGCAGCCACAGCACTTTGCGGGTCTTGCTCCGTGTTTGAACAATATTATGCACGCCATGAAATGAAGTGGATGAGGCAAATTCCTGATGATATTTCCATCTGTCTTCCAAATGTGGCTGCAGCTTCTTTATTAAACACAAACGTATCTTTTCCAATATTCCTGAATATGGGACACAATGAAAACACTTTTTTAAAATTAGCATTTAACCATCACCTAAAAAAAGAATCCACCTAATTTTGCTTTTGACAAGCAGTTGTCAGATTTCCCTTTAATTGTAAATTCTGTCTTTAAGTAGTGGACTTGCTTCTGAGGGTGAAAGAGTTGTGTGCTAAGAGATGAGCTCAGTACTACCCTGAGTGCAGACTATATCTTGCAATATTTTAAGGCCACAAATGTCTAAGCACTTTAATATATGGGTAGTTCCAATTCTTGGAAAAAGATTGGATTTTGACATACCCCAGAGGTTAATGTGAACCTACTGTGAAAAATTAAGCATCTGATTTTTACAGTAACAACCCATTAAAGGACTTGTCCTTTACACATAATCTGAGAAATAAAGTCAAAAAAGAAAAGATAAGTTAAAGAGCTAGAACAACAATGAATATAATCAATACCTGGAACTAGTAATTTTCTTATGCTCAATGCTGAATAATCTTTTGGGCATGGATTTAAAAATCATTTCTTTCCTAAAACATCCAAATGAAGGAAACTTAATGAGATGTTTCTTGTATCTCATCATAATTGGACCAATCTCTTTGCAAAATGCTTCATTTACAGATTGTAATCCAGTACTGTATTTTGACATTGTCCATAAGATTAGTAAATCTAAGAAAGTTTGTGAGACAATAATAAATTAGTATCTGAAAATATATTATTTAGATCCGTGTATAACAGCAATTAAATGCTTCCCTAATTCTGTTTTTAACAAAAACTTAGGTTTAATAATGTGTGTGGTAGGAACAGAATATAACCTTTATAAGACTGATTTACTTGAGGGTGTGGCAGTCAGGCAAAAGAACGAAGAGGTGTAAGAGTCATCTGCCAAAGCCACATGAGCCACATCGTGAGCACATCAGTACTCTGGACTGTGATAACAAAATCCCAAACAGTGCTGGATTTCACAGTGTTTCTCAGGAGAAAGTATTTTCTTTATGTTGTTCTTTTAAGATCTGTGTAAGAACTCTGATCAATATCACATAATTTAGTGTGACCCTGTTTTATCATCAAACAGTTTTCTGCTAGAAGATTGTTCAAAAATTTATCTCCTTGCTCTCCTGACTATTGGAGCCCACTGCAAATCTGTTCAGCCATGTGTGGTTTTGCACATCGTGCTGTAATGGTTTGGGTTTCTGGTCTGGCTGTAGGCTTTTCTCTCGTCAGCACCTGTGGACTGGGATGAGCTCTTTTCATGTTCCCTGAATAAGAACAGAGTGAAGTACATTCCTAGCATTTATCTGCTTCTTCTGCCAGTATACTCCAACAAGAGACCACAGGAAAGTCAGACCCTTCTCTCCAGGGGTAGTGGTTTATGTGTTTATTCCTTCGATACGCACTGTGCGAGGTAAGAGCATGATAGCATATCTCTACAGAAGAGTCCATTGCCATGAGAAAACACTATCTGGCTTAATTAGAAGAAGTGTAACTTTGAATCTAGACAAATATGTAACTAAAGTGTATTTCAACTCTTGGGCATAGCTACTACAGTAAGTAGTAGTAAGTAGAAATGATGTTTTAGCTGATTGCAAAAGTTTTGCTTTTAATGCATAAGATTATCTAATAGCATGCTGCTGCTTTCATTACTGTCTTTCACAAGAGGAATTAGCACTACTGTGTGTCTTATTCTACTTTTAGATTTCTTTAGAAAATGGTATAATTAACAAAAATTAAAGAAAGAAAAATGATTGTTAACTCTTCCAAGTAGGGTCAAGTGGTAAACTTCTAGTGTGAAATTTCTCATGTGGGGTGGATTGGAAAATGGTATCAAATGTGTAAATTGGGACTAGCCATTTCTTTGGGATTTGGTCTGTTTATGAGGAATAGGTACATACCAGTGATATATAATTAATAATACAATGGTAATTCCAGGTCTCTGGTAGTGAATTGTAAAATAATACACCACAATAATGGACAGGTGTGAGATTGTAAATGATAAACCCTTCCTTCCCCTTAGGGGTGGTTTGTCACATCCTATGCTGTGCAAAACTTGGGCTGTGTGTCTGGACTAAGGTTATGTAACTAACACACCTGAACCAGATGTAAGTGAGTCAGAGATCCCAAGCTGCTGCTAGATAGACAGTAAAGTCTTGCAAGACCTTAGACATATAGGCAATAAGGTCTTCAGAGTACAATGTTCTTTTAGCAGCAATAGAAAGTACATTTAATATAAGTACTGCAAAAAAAAAATGTCAGAGATATGGATACACCCAATATTTATAGAAGATTCCAAGATATGGAGAAGCAAAAAAGCAAGGAGGTAATTAAATGAGAGGAATAGAGGAACCCAGGTCCAGGAGCAAACCACAAGTTTGGAGCCAAATACAGAACATGAATGCAAGAACTTGTAAGGTAGCTCATATATTCTGAATGGGCTGCAGACACTTTGCCTCAGGAAACACTGATTACTGGAAAAGCCCTGAAAGCCATCATGGTTAGACAGATAAACCTGATTTTCCAGTCAATGTTATTACAGAAAAAATTACTTCCCTGCATATACAACCAGGGATACAGGGACATACTATTATCGGCGTACAGAAATTCAAATAGAAATAGAAATTCACGTAGTTATATGAGTATATAGAAACTCACCCCTCAGAAATTCACAGTATCTTTGATGTTAAAGCTGTAAATTGGATTCAAAGGGATTTTTTAACTTCAGTCAGCAGGCAACTGGTCACCATCTATAACTACTTGTACAGGTCACTTATAGATAATGAGAATAGGCTCTTTGATCTACAGAGGAAAACAATGTGACAGGACAGAGTGGGAAGAACTGGGAGCTAAACTCTAGCAGAAATAAGGTACAACAGTTTTATTTTTGTATTCCCAATGTTTAATTGTGATTGGATTTTTTTAATTATTATGTTTAAAAAGAATGGCTTTTTAAAAGATCACTTATCTTTAGCCAGAGCTATTACCTGAAAGGTGTTATTTCAGGAAGGTTTTGTGTGGCATCTGTACAAGGCTTAGTTAGTCTAGATAGATTTCTGATTTCCTCTTTGCCTTGATCTAAAAATCATTAAGTGTGGTGTCATTTAGAGAAGCAATGGCCTAGTTAAAACTGTATTAGCATTATTCTAAATACATAAAGGACCAATAGCTAAAGAGTTTTTTCACTTCTTTAGTAAATGTACAATTTTTTTTCTACAAGTTTTTTTTATCTCTCCTTTATTCTAAGTATCTTGAAGAGGTACACTACTTAAAAAACAGTAATATACTACTGTAACAGAGGTACTGCTACATTTGGACAAGACTACAAATAACAAAACTCTTGGTAAAGCTCTCTAATATACCTGATCACTTACCTTTAGCATCCAATTGAATGAATCTCCCAAGCTGGTCCATGAGGCTGTGCTTGTTTCAGTAAGGAAGGGTTGGATAACAAGCTGCCTATCACTGTGATCACTGCTAGGGAATGGCTTTTATAGAAAACTAAATGGGAGGTGATACTCGATGACACATAAGACCAGGCAATTTACCAGCCGAGGTTGCTATGTTTTACCTTTCATTAACATGGTCTGCAGTGTACTGAGAAGATTATTTTTATTACAGGATCAGATGTACACATTTGTATACATTTCAAGTACATATTATGCTAATAATAGTACAAGTGCAGGTTTGTCTTGTGTATTGCATAACCTTGCAAATTTCTTTCATATTTTCCCTCTGTTTTAATTAGCTTCACTAAATTACCATGCTGTTCAAAACTGAATATCTTCTCTTGAAGTAGATAAGGAGCCCTTCATGCTCTGGATGGCAATAAATGTCTGTTCCTAGGTTCCCACCAGCAGCAGGATGCAGGTCATCCACACTTTGAATAGCTGTCTCCATAACCGGGTCCAGATTTCATGTTCTTGTGGACTTAGCCAAAAAAGAGCTGTTATTCCTAAGAAAGAACCCTGTAGGTAAGGACAAAAACACATGCAGATTCAATCACTGCAGCAACTCCTTATGAAAAAGGACAGAGACTGTTTTTGTGTTAGATGTGCAATATCATCTTGGTTCAAGAAAATAACTGAATATCTAATAAAACAAAATAAAAATACTAGAAAATTCAGATGTGGGATGTGCTAGAATAATGCTTTTGGAAACAATAAAAAAGGCTGCTTCACATTCCCTCTATGATCTGTTTATTTCATTCTCTCTGTTAGTAATGGTCCAGTTGATCCCCTGCACTGTTCTTGTGTTATCAGGTGTATTAGCTGGGCTCCTTGGTGCCTCACTGCCTAGTTGTTTGCTCACTGCTTTCTGACCGTGTTGTTAACACTGTAAGAAACAAGGTAAAGCACTGAAATCCATTTAGTTATTCCTGTGTGACAAGATCTCTGTACTCAGCCTCTTGGAATTCCCAGCTCCGTCTGTCACTTCTGCCTCTCCGACGGGACTGTCTGCCAGGGAAAGCTTTGCACGGCACTTGTGTTCACTCAAGCAGTGAAATGCGTAACAGTAAACTGGTTTTCAACATCTGTATGTAACTGGATCACGACTAAAGCTCTGCTGAGCAGTTGCCAAGCGCTGCAGATCCATTGAGTCCTAATAATACAACCCATTCTAATTCACAGAACCTAGACAAGCCTCTTGCCTGAGTTGCTCGAGTTCTTGAAACAAGTTATGTCTATCTTTTCTAGTGCTATGTGCATAGAATTAAAAAGTAAAAAATGTGAGTTAGTTGCTCTGTATACAGCAAATGATTAATCTTACTGATTTTCTTTTTGCAAAAAAAAACCCCATAGCACTAAAAACCTGTGTTGGTGTCTTTCAAGGAGTTTGATTTTAAAAATTGTCTTTTATGGTTGTTCTACATTATATCTTAAACAACCACTAGGGGGCGAAGACCAACAATCTTGTGTTCGTTCATCCTTCCCAAATGGCTTTCACAAACAGCTTTCAGGTTGTAAATTGGTCACAGGCAGCTTGGTCTGTCCACTCACTCCAGCAGTATGTATCTGGTTATGTGAATCACACATTCCCTAATACTTCATGTACTAAAGATTAGGAAAACCAACTGATGACAGAGGTGGCTGCCATTTTTTGTATTAGTACATAACATGAATTTTGTCTTCAAACTGTTATTTGAAGTCAGTCCTCAGTGCTGTTCAGTTCTTCTCTTATGGTGCTAAATTAAATAATAATGCTGCAACCAGCATAACTACATAGCTATTTCCTAAAACAAATAGATAATGCATTACTGATACTTTATAGCCTAGTTGCAGCAAAATGTCTTCTAACAATTCTTATGGGCTGCTGAGAGAATGCATACAGAAGTATGTATTTGTTGCATCTTTAGCTTTCATTGTCCTTTTCTTTTTTTCAGAAAATGTTTAAGTATTTCATTCCAATTCCTGTTTCATTGCATGAAACTCTGTAAGTGCTTTCTCAACATTAATGCTTCTGATGTTTTGCTCAGCTCTTTTTTTGGTAGAAGGATCTCAAATATTATCTATTTTTAAGACAGAAGTAATGCATTTGCTAATATAGCAGACTGCAAATACTTTTACTCACTTCTTACAAAAATTAATAGCAAAAAAGGAAAAACAGAGAAAACCAATGGAGTGATCACCATCTGAATTGTTATAATGTATTGTCATTGCTATTTCATGGCAAATGCTGGTGACTAATTGTATGTGCAAGCATCTCTCATGCTCTTTCCTTAAAAGCATATAATGCCAGTGGATTCAGCAATAGGAGGGCAGGGGGGCAAAAGGGTCTGCAGAAGAAGAGGCTCAAAGAGAGTTTGAGGACTCATTGAATCTCTCTGCATCAAGGAAGAATTAGCTATGACTGGAGAAGTTGTGAGCTCTCATCTTTGCTTTCTAGTGCTTACAGATACTAGAAATTTCTTT
Source organism: Myrmophylax atrothorax (assembly GCA_026770055.1). Taxonomy (NCBI): domain Eukaryota; kingdom Metazoa; phylum Chordata; class Aves; order Passeriformes; family Thamnophilidae; genus Myrmophylax; species Myrmophylax atrothorax. The sequence goes on from JAOXXN010000124.1 coordinate 26,825, forward strand.
TCTTTTTATTTTCTCATGTCTGTATTATCTTGCCATAATTCAAACTGGTTAATCCTTTTCCCATCCCCTTGTAGATTGAAAATCGCTTGTTACTCTTTTTTAAAGAAAGGTATTTGTCAATTTCCCCCCCCCCCCAATCTTCTCTTCATTATATAGATCAATTATTTGCGTTTCTCTTAACAGGCCATATCTTCTACATCAAACATCCACTGTTATTCTCATCCTCTTCTGAGCCCTTTCCAAGAGATCTTCATCTGTTTTGAAGAGTGATGCCCAGGACATAACAGACAAATTCTTTCTGATGCTGGATGGAAAGGAGGGATTCCATGCAACATAGAAAGTTTCCATTTAAAAATTCCAGTATGTAAGTTGCTCTTTTCACAGCTTTGCCTTTGTTGGTTAACATATTATTTTTTTGTAACTAAACATGCATCTAATTTCTAAAAAATTTCTTACTTGCTAGTTTGGTTATCATAGCTGAAGTTCGAAAGTAGTACTCTGCATCACTGAAGCCACACATTATTAATTTCAATGCATTAAGGTAATTTTGAATTCTAGCTCCAATCAGCCAGCATGCTATTACACCTTCCAGGCTGTTCTAATTTGTCAGTTTAAGAAGTGTGCAACCTATTCCACCACCCCAGCCTTTAATGATAATACTAAATAGGATGAGATTAGCAAATAGTTATCAGCATTTGTCCTGAGCCAGCCCTTTGAACTTGCCAGCCATCTGTACCATGGAGTAAACAGCAGCACGGATTGAGCCATGTGGAGGTCCTGGGAGTAGCTTTTGGCTCCAGGTTTGGCCTCTCCAGTATCTGACTGGTAATCAGAATTCAGATTTTAGGATGGGAAAAAAAACAGCCATTCTGTACTAACGAATTGCACCGTGCGATATATGGCTGCAAAGTGTTAACAGGAGATAGGTTGCCTTGGGACAACTCTGTGCAATGTTTTCAAGATATGTTGTTTTTCCTAAGTTTGTAGTTCTGGCTGATATTGATGCATTTCACTGATGAAAGGAGGGTGTTTTGGCAATAGCAGTGAAAGAACATTTTCTCCATACTTGGGCAACAGTTATCAGTCAGAACATGAGGAAGATAAATAGTTCCTCCGGGACAATTCAGGGAGCAGGCTGCTTCACTGTCAGAGTACAGCTTGCAGGCAATCCATGAAAGCACAATCAGCATGAGTGCTGTATATTTAGAAAATACAGGTGTAGGAGGAACTGGTGGTAATCTTAGAAGAGTTCCTTTTAGAGCATAGCTTGGGGTAGGCAGGAGATTTGCTGCCAGCATTAACAGAGTCACATACTGTGTAATGTGAAAGAAATACTGCTGCATTCTGCTGAGCCACAAATGAGAGACAGCAGGGGTGATGTGCTGGGATGTGTGAAACACAAATGGAAGTTAAAGTATGCTGGGAAGTGATGACACAGTTCTTTGGGTATAAGAAGTTGAGCAAATGTAATATTAAAAAAAAAATAGAAAAAAAATCTTTCCAGCACTATCTCGTCTATTTGTTTATAGTTTGCAAGACCTTGAGCTCTGTTCCTCCCCCAGGTACAAATGTCTGATTGGATTATTAATATTGCATCAACTTTAAACTTGTTTGTTTTAGCCTGGAGTCACTAAATTTTAGTTTTCTTAAAACCAACTCTTAATTTCAAATGCAAGTCCAGTTTTGAAAATCACAAAACACTCATTTCGGCAGAGAACATATTTTGGTTCTGAGTATCTGCTCCTCTTCACCTTCCTTTCATTTCTCTTTATTCACCTGTCTAGCTCTTGTTGTGTTACTAAATTGTGTGAGGAAGTGATTTTTATTCAGTGCTTGCATAGCAGCCAGCACAGTGAGGTTTTGGCTTATACTATTGGGAGCTTCACCTATGCAATTTGAGTTGTACCTTTTCAACCAAAACCTGCCAGTGGCTGCTGTACTGCATTTCCCTAGTATTGTTGTGTGTTTGTTGTCCAAGAGACAAATTCTTTCATCACTATAATTTTATGGAATTAACAATGCAGCATCTACACATAGAAAAGTTATTTTGCATTTGAGTACTTCATCTCACAAAGGCCACAACAGAATCCACACAAGTGCAAAACAGAGTGACTGGGACTATAAAGGTATAGTACACTTCTCATTAGCCACGACTTAGTACCAAATAGAATTGAAAATAACTCAATTATTTCACAGGAAGTTTTAAACTAGCACAGGGAAATGCTCTTTCATATGATATGTACTTCAGTTTTTGACCTCATTGCTGCAGGGTGTGGATTCACATAAGAAGTGTTATTAAATGCAAGGACACAGGTATCTTAGGAAGTCCTGGGCTATCAATGTTGGAAAGTTAGATGAATATAGTGGGGAAATGATCTCACTATAGGCTTGCTTTTTACTTTGTTGGGTTATTTAGTTTAGCTGAATTTTTTTTGTTGTTGACATGTTTGGGCGTTTTTTACTGTTTATTTCTTTTGTTCTAATATCTTTTACCAAGACATCTTTTACTTTCTAGTAGAAATTTTTTAGCATGGCATGACCTACTTGGATCTTTGACTCACTGCAGCCACTGTTATGTAGGTAAAAGCCGTGTGTGCTGTGTCTGCAATTATGGGACAACAGTGTTGGGAAGCTTCAAGCGTCACTTGTTTGTAGCCAGAAGTTCTCTGAGCTCTTTCTTCAAGTTAACAAATATTACATATATAATATACAAATATACAAATATAATCATAATGAGAATTTGAGCAGTAGAATGGGTGACACTGTCCAAAGCATTTGTTTGTGAATTTTTGGTTCTCCATAAGTGATTTCATGTAGGTGAACTTCAGATTTGGCTGGGGTGAACAGGCCACTTCCAATTCAAAATCTTGTTGGATTCATGATGATACATAGGAGGTTATTCTTATTTACCTGTCTTCATCAGACTAATGTTTTAGACAGAGAGCCCCACACAGTAGGAACATGCAGACTCTTGGCTCCAGTTGTCTCTATAAACCATGCTACAGGCCACCTCTGCCTCTACATCAAACCTCCCTTTGGCCAGGCTAGAGAGAGGCTCCCCTTTTGCCCATATGAATCACTTGTCTCAGCCCAAGTAAGCTCAGTTTGTCTCTCCTCTGCAACCCCATTGCAGAGCATCCCACATCCCACATCCACCTGGAGAAGCAGAGGTAAACAGAAAGGGGACAAGGGTGGATTAAGAAAGGTGCTTCACAATTCCCATGCTTGGTCATGAAGGACACACATAACAGTTCATTTGAAGGCCACACAGAGCAGTTCTGAGAAACTGTAGGGGTTTTTTTTCTGATGTGTTTAATTGTTTGTCTTGTGTTCAGCCCAGTCACAAAACAGAACATTCTCACTGTCTGCTGAAGATAAGAGACCTCTGTGATGAAGTCTTTTTATCTGACTTTTATGCTTTAAAATTAAATAAACAAATAACTGAATAAAAGCTCAAGGGCACACACACTCTCTTGATTTTCACAGCCTTGCTCCGTCATCCACAGTAAGTTATGTGTGTGGTTACATCTGCTTCTTTGTGTCTCTGAGTGTTCAGCATGAAAAAGGGAATTGATGGTGCATTTTGAGGAAAAAGCAATACCGTCATTTAAAATTAAGCTTACATTTTGCTTTCAGATATATTCACATCAAAAAGCTTTTTTTGTGAAGACTTGTTCATGATTATGCTACTAGAAAGAAATGCCAAAGTAGCTGTAAAATCTCTGTCAGGATATGAAGGCCACTCAAACCACTCAATAAAATCAGATCCCTACAGTGAGCGTCCAATTTGAGCAGCATGGCAGAAGCACATTTATTTCTAAGGGTGTCTGCAGCCATGCCAGAGTTCAAGGCTTTGAGCTGATCCAAACACGAGGTCTGATGTGCTGTCATCTACATGGCCAACAGACAGTTTCATAATCAGGTAGTACAAGTCACTTAAAAAAATTAATTTTGTACCAAGTTCATAACACACTTTGAAGCCTTCCTGGAATTAGGTGAAGGAAGACAGTAAGATGAATGAATGATAGTTCCATGCTTTTATTTCAGGGGGTTTTCAAGCCCTCATTAATACCTCTTTTTTTCCCCCTGATCTTGGACAGTTGTAGTTGGAATGGTTAGAGAGCTGAACGCAGGAGCGTGAGATTAAATTTTCTTAAATGAATGGATGCAAGGATAAGATTACCCACCCACCTTTCAGGAACTGGTTAGTCCAGAACTTTGGGACCAATCAGCTCTGAGGTCCCTAAAGAAGGAATTGGAAATGTTGGAAACACTGGAAATAACTTTCTAAACTGCTGTAGTCTGGCTAATTTTTTGGCTAACTAAAGCTTGTCTGTTCCTGAATCAAAGGGGGAGTTTGTATAGTGCTTGCTTAGATAGTATTCCCAGCTAATTTCACGTGAGTTTGCCAACCCTGAAGGAATTAAGGGTAGTATTACCTCCTAAATAAGGAGTTAATGTCTTGTTAAGCATAGAGCGTAAAAGGGCTCTAACACTTCAAAGTCCTTTGACTGCTGGGGAGGCAAGGTAAAGGCTGCAAGTCAGAGATCATTGCTCTGGAATTTTATTGTTCTCTTGTGTCCCACAGAAGAAAATAAAACTGAACAAGAAAACAGACATTAACATATTTTGCCAGGTTAAGGGCTCAATATTTTTCAACTGTCCATATTTGTACTAGTTTCGCACTCTTTCTTTGCTTGTGCCATGAGAAAAGATAACAGAAAGCTTGATTTCATTATACAGGCTCAGTCTGGATATTTCAGGTGAAGATATATAGGAATGACAAGATACACCTTCCTTTCCTGCACCTTTGAGGTCTATGGATGTACAAGATTTTTATGCTTATAAATCAAGCTGTTTGAGTGCAAATATGTGAAAAGAAGTTTTCAACATTTAATTTCTGATATTTGTGGCAGTGCAGTTTTCACTTTTATCTCTAGTTGTCTCCATTGCTGAGCAGATGTGTAGATGTGTATGGGGAGAGGATTGTTTTCCTCTGTTAGGTTTTACATCGTGAAGGAAGAACACTTTGACCTTGCTTGGTAGTTTGCCTCAGTGAAGTCCTACATTTCTTGTAGCTCAGCTTAATTTTAAGCTAATACATGTAAAGCCTGGCAAATTTTATCTGGCAGAGCAGGGTATACACCCCATCACCCATATACTGCATATGAATCTTTTTAGGAGCAAACTACCCTTAAGTGACTACAACTGCTGAAACCACCACACAGGCACCACTAAGCAGAGCAAGTGTTGCAGAAAGCAAATGATCTGGGGTCACGGAGGCCCTGTAGTTTTGTTTGCAGTGAAACTGAGCATTAACTTTTTTTCAGAAAGAGCTGGCAGGCAGGAAGAAGTGCACACTAGTTACATGTTACTTCATTGTGTGTTAAGCTAATGAATAAATAGCATTGAGTAACGTTTGTCAATAAATGAGAGCGAAATTTTTGTGTAAGGAGATAAAATTAAGAAATTGTCACGAACTGAACCCCTGGAAAACCAGCATGAGAGGTACATGATTGCTCTTAGTCATTTTCCTTAATCTGTGTGCATTTTTTAAAAGTATATGTGTTGCTTCAAATCTCTCTGAATAAGCACTATTCAGTCTGCCATAGAAATACGTGATTCCTATTCCCCTCATGTCCTTTTCCATATGTTTCCATATTTTTCAAACTTCAAAGTATCTTGATACAAGAGGCTGAAAGAAAAACCTACTATAAAATTTCCTGTATTTATTAAATACTGCCTTTTTCTCACACACAGATGTCTCATTGACTTACCCCATACACCAATCTCCAAAGAAGCAACTGGTGGAAACGTTGCAGTAAAAAGCATGTGCCATATGACAAAACAAGCACGCCAGCCATTCATTTTTTAACTGGTTGAAAAAAACCCCACAACCCGGGAGAGCCAACAACACATGAACTTATTGACCTTTGTGCTGTGATAGTTTCTGTAATTATTGAATACTGGGGATGGGCTGAGGGCTAAGTAGGGAAATTTGGGGGTTGGCCTAGGCAGTGAGATAAGGTTACATATAAGGCAGCTGAAGCAGATTTGGGAACACTAACAGAGTATATTCCCTGGTGTGCAGCTCAGCAAGTTTGGATCCTGGAATCATGAGCGGTTGCCCCTTCGCGGGGAAGAATTACCTGTGAGTCCTTCCTCTCTGTGATTTGCTTCATAAATTCAGTTCTTAATGATAGCGTGTTAATGGAAAATATGAAAGCTCAGAGAGGGATTACTTATTAGCAACAAACAGTTGTCAGTCTTGCTAAATGAAGAGATCATGAGGACTTGTCTGAGCACTTGTTACTGATGAACTAGATAAAATGCTACAAGATGTTACTGTGATGAGGAATTTCAGGTTTACTGTTTTTCTCGAAAGCCTGCTTTACTTGTTCTGTTTCTCAAAATAAAGCATTGTTTGAATTGTAGATACATTTTTTAGTAAAAATGTGGGTATTTTCATAGATCTTTAATTAAAACTTTAAATATTTGCTGCAATTTTTTCTTAGATTTAATTTCAGCAAGCTATCTTTGGAAGAAGAAAATGAAGACAAATCACAAGAAGGAATAAATAAAGCCAGCAAAGGTGGACTTAGTTATGGAGAATACCTACAAGTAAGTTTGAGGATTTCACATTTGCTATCCTAGTTGCTCTTCTGATTTGAGGAAAGACCCATGACTGATGCTTCTCCCAGCAGTCAGCCAGTCACTAAGACAGGTCTCCAGGTGTCCTTCATCTGCATGAGCTTTCCATGTGTAGTAACAGGCACAGGTGCCCTGTGGGAAGGCTTGTCAAACTGGAAGGAAGATGGGTATTTTGAGGGGTTTGGTGGGGAGTTACTCATATTGGTAAACCTAAACTGTAAAGCTGTACACTGCAAAAAGTTTTGTTTGCACTGACAGTCACCACTTGGCAATTTCTCCATGTCAGCAGGCTTTGTGCAATTTCCTTGAATTATTGCATGAAAGCCCAGAGTATCTGGCTGAAAAAATATATTCCAGAAATCCAGGGATGGGATGAGTACTAGGTGGGACACAAAAACAAACCCCAACCAAGAGCTGCAAAAAACTAGAAGTAATCAAGAAATAGATACAAATAAAATGTCACGGGTAATAAAAGAATCCAGGATATTTTTGTGTGTGTGTGTGATAGCATGAACTGAAGTGAGAGGGATTACTCTCTGCTTGTTAACAGATTTGACATACTGTATGGAATCTTGCAAAGATTTCTTTTAAAACAACTATGATGAGATTGTAAATTTGACATTAGACTCAGGGAAAAAAAATAGTAATGCCAGAACTGGAGAGTCTAGTACAGCCTCAAATCAGCATTTATGCAGATGTTCCTGTGTGATTACACAGAATTTTACTATAGGAACTCTGTTTTTATGGAACATGACAGTTATATGTAATATCTGGAAAACACATTGGAATTTTTTTTAATAACTAAAAATACCCTTACAATGATTTCCCAAACTTTATTCCTTGATGTGCCTAAATGTGCCAGTTTAGGAAAGACTTTTTTTTAAATTTTAAAAGTCATACCTGAGACCATTTAGTCTAACCTCTCATATAACCTAGAAAGTGAGGTCTATATTTATAGTTTGAAAAAATACTATCCTTAAATATTAGATGTACACAGTAGGAGTACCATTTCTAATAGTAGAATTGAGAGTTTTATAGACAGTCTTTTTTTTATTATGTTTAAGCTGGACAAGATATTGAATGCTCAAGAACTTGAGAGTGAGAAGAAAGGGAAAAAAATCCACGATGAGCATCTTTTCATTGTGACGCATCAAGGTAAGTGGGAGGAGTTCAGTGGTCGTTGACTGATATTTTTGCCACAGGGAGTTGTTTTGTGCTAAAACATGCAATACACATTTGTTTTCATTTTAGATATGACCACTGCAATTGCTCTGTCTTTTATCTGCATTTATATTTGTATATATTCCTATATAATTTGTGAGGCTATAATCAACTTTATGCTTATGAAGCCATAAGTATAAACTTTGGATTTGGTAAACCAAGATCTGAATGGTTCTATTCCTAGAGAAATTAAGGTGGTGAAAATCATTGCTCACCTGAGCAACAGGCTGCTCTGCAGTTTAATGTAGGCAAATTTTGTGTGTTGACTTGTGCCCTCTCTGAAACTTAAATCCGGTTTTAACCACCTAGAATCCGTCTAGAAGTCGGCATACTGGTTAGACACTAACTGCTCATATCTGCCTGTTTTGCTGGCCCTGACCTGATGATATTTTCCTGTTATTGACAGGAAACCTGTAGACTGTAAGCAGCTCTGGAGTTAGCTTTTACTGGAGTATCAGACATGGATTTTCTCTTTCCTCCTTTTGTAATGAACATTCTTCACATCAAATATCTGACGTGCAAAATGTGTTTTAAAAAATTCTGTCAATTCTTGACCCTAGGTTATTTTGTGTAACATTTTAAGTAAAGGACAGCATACTGTAACAGGTAATAAGTTTGTGTGTCAGCATCTTTTTGTATGTTGGCAGTGTAAACATAGGCTATTTATTTCAAATCACAATGTAAGAATTTTACTTTCTCAGTGCTATGAAACAAAAACAAAGCAACCTCAAATTTCACACTAACAGTGTCTTTCTTGTTGTAGCATATGAACTTTGGTTTAAGCAGATTTTGTGGGAAATGGACTCTGTGCGAGTGATCTTTCAAAATGGCCATGTAAGTGAGAAGCAAATATTAATTTGGGGAAAATTCAGGCCTGTATTGCTCTTGTCTCCTGCCTTTCAGCCTGATATACTTGGGTTTGCTAAAACAACATGTTCTCTTTTTAAAAACAGCATTGAAAAGCCCCAGTGAAATTTGGCTGAGTGCATTCGTAACCTGACAGTAGAGATTTTTGATCAGCAAAATCTTATTTCCTCCTGAAGTATGCACTTTGCATAGATCACCCTCCAAGGCCAATTTCATTGGCCAAAATGCTCTCATAATGCTCTCCTACTAGTACTGGATAACAGCAGAAACAACCTGGAAATACTCTACTGCAGAAAAAGCAGGCTCAGAGGCAAAACTGAAAACCAGAGGGTTCACAGGTACTTTTATTGATGAAAAGTCACATCTGCCTTTGCTCAGATTTTGAAATCTGCATACTACTATATTCTTGCATCCAATATCTGCTGTGGGAAGGAAAACTCTTTTTGGTAGTTGTGTAATATTAAAACCAACAGAAAAGCAAGAATCAAAATCACAGTGTAACATTTTGTAAAAATTTCTGAAAATTATAAATCTAACAGTAATATTTTGAACATCTCTAAACATTTGCCCAAAGCTAAACACAGCTTAGAACAATAGGTAATAAGGGAAAAGTCTTGACTTGGTACAATATCCACAGAATAAGGCTGATTGCATGCAATTTGAGAAATACCTTGAGTACATCCTGAGCATGTGTCTACAAAGAAAAAATGAAACTAGACCTAGTTGAAAGAAGGAACCTTTTTTCATAATATGTCCAACGAAAAGTATCTTTGTTGTCCTTTGCATTCATTATTTCGTTGGCTTTTTAGTTTAACATTATACCAAATTAAAACTGATTAAAATCAGTTCTTAAGTAGAAGAATTTGTTGTTACTTAGTTTTGTGAAAAATGAAACCTTGCTTCTAATCTGAATTTGAAATGTCAGTGTTAAGGTCAAGTACACAGCGAGACGATTAGGGAAATTATTATCATCTGCCGTTTCTGTAGTTTGGTATTTCCTGGTTGCATACTCAGGTCTTAGGGAGAAGTTTAATCCAATTGAAACTAAAAGGAATTTTAGTAACCTCTTTGCAGGCAAAGTGCTGAACTTAGCCAAAAAGGTAGGTCTGTGTTTTCCATCTAATATTTTCTATTTCCCACCAGATATAGTTGTCTGTTCCCTGCCTACCAATGCACATTTCTGATAAACGTTTTTAGATGTGCTCTCCTGATGTATCTCTGTTTCTCAACTTTTAAACAATTTCCCAACCTGACTTGTTCCTTCACAATAATAGAAATTATTATAGAAGTAATTATAATAGAAAGCATAATATAATTATAATATTATATAATATATAATTATAATAATATTGTAATTATTGGAAATTATAATGATATAAATTATTTTGGTCTAGAATTTAAATTGACTTCTATTTCAGTCAAAAACATAGAAAAGAAAAAAAAATCCAATATGTTTGGCCTACTAATGTATCATCAGTCAGAAAAAACAGATTTCAATCTTTGAAAATTGTAGTTTCAATTTTCAGTTAAAACCAGAGCATTTTATTCTGTATGAGATTCTGCTACTATGGATTTCACATGGGAGGGACTTGGGAACTAAAGTGATGTACAATAGTGAAAAGATGTGAAATAATTAGGTAGGATCTAGAGAAATCACCATTCTGTCTGGTTATGATCTTCATTTTTTTCTACAGGTAAGAGATGAGAGGAACATGCTGAAGGTTATTACTCGAATGAATAGAATTTCATTGATTATGAAATTACTTGTGGAACAGTTCACAGTTTTAGAAACTATGACTCCATTGGACTTCTTTGATTTCAGGTAAATACTTACTGTTCATCCACAGTAGTCCATGAGCTGGTAATTCCCATCTTTAGAACTGATAGTGAGTTTTGCAGGTGTGCTGACAGCACTGTCATTCAGCAACGTGAGGGCACACCTTAGAGAGGCAAACACTGCATTAAAAGTGCAAGGATCAATTAAGAAATTGAGCATAAGCGCGAGTCCAACATGTTCTGCAAAGAAGCACAAGTGAATTGTTGATGCTTATGTGTAGGATGCTGCTGAATGGTTGCAGAGTAAAAAGTTAATAGAAATACCTCACAGTTCCATTACTTGAAATTTGGCCCTGCACAGTTGCAGCCTTTTTCTATGCCAAAGCATAGAAGTGCTTGAGTGCAAGAAATGAACTCATTGTAGATTATCAAACAGGTATTTCAGCTGTCTTGGTTTGCGTGGTGTTTCCTTGCTTCATGTTTTCAGTGGGTCTGCAGTTCTGGAGGCTTCACATGGCTGAAGGAAGTGTTGCTGTCCCTTCTTTTCCCCCAGTAACTTCTGCTCTCCCTTAGCTGCTCAGTGTATTGCTGGGCTGGATGGTTGGTAGCTCTTCTGCCTTATGCCTGGGCTTTCTTTGGGATTCTTTGGCTCGTCCCACTTCTTCCATGGCATTTCTATCTCTTCCCTCATTTCGTCTGGGTCCTTTCACCACATGACCATGTGTGACAGCTTCATCCACTGTTTGCCTTCCTGTTCTTCTGCTTGTGTCACTGACCTGTCTGACTTGTGACCGCAGTGCTGTCACTCAATACATCCCATTTGCTTCTCTATTGTTTTAGTACCCTTTCCTTTCTGTTTTTTAATGTTCCCTAATTAAAATGTCTAGAAAACGACAATTTTTCTTCTCTTGGAAGTATGAAACATATGCAATTGTCTAGCAGTTCAAAATGCATTACAATTATCTAGCAATGTGGGATTACTTTTATTAGTAATTTTTTTTCAACATCATCAGAGAATTTAACTCTGAAAGAATCCCATTAATTAATCCCTCAAACAAAACCCACTAGAAGTTTTTTTTGAACATTATTCTATTGGATAGAATAAGGCAATGTATAATATTGCCTTATATACTGCACCTCTATATATTGCACATATATATTGTATATAACAATATATAGGAATTATCCTGAACACCAAGCTTATTAAAATGCATTCATTGGCACTTTATTGCTGTTGAAATTTTTGTAATAGCTATTTGGGGTGAAACTGCTTATTCAGTTTGGAAAGGAAATGATATTCGCTAATGTTTCCTCCTGTACGTGACACACACACAAAGCTGCCATTTTAAAACACAATGCAAATATAAATGTGTAAATGTATCTCTTTATGAAAAAACAATATATAACAAGAAGATGTGATTATGTTACATGTTCGTTGTAGTTGCATTAAAGTAGCTTTTTCCTTTTCTTAATTGCAGTCATATAAAAAATGCTCAGATAGCTGTTTGATATTCTTCATATGTGAAATATGATTGGTTTGGGGTTTTTGGTTGGTTTCAGTATTTGGTTTTTTTGAGGAGAAAACCACCATTGTCAAGTTATATTCTGCACTTTTGTATCTTCTTTTCTTCTGTTCCCAAAGATACCACCTAAGCCCAGCCTCAGGCTTTCAGAGCCTGCAGTTTCGCTTGCTAGAAAACAAAATTGGTGTTCCCCAAAGTCTGAGAGTCCCATATAACAGAAGACATTATCGTGATAACTTCAAGGGACAGGATTATGAACTACTGCTTAAATCAGAGCAAGAACCAACACTACTGCAACTTGTGGAGGTAAGTCTGTCTTATCCTTGCTTCATTTTCCCCCATCTCCCAGTAATGTCCTTCACCGGTGTCAGTGACAAATTCTTCTTAAGAGAAGCAAGCATGCTGGCAATTTCCCTGTCAGTTGTGTTTTGGATTCTTACCAAATTTGGTATGACAGAGAGTTAGGCATTAGTAAACCAACTGACTCTTCACAGCATTTCCTTTCATCTGAAAATTCTGATGGCTAAACAAGCAATTGTACTGTGGAAGTGCAAGCTAAAGATATAAATGTATTGTTTCATTTGCATTGTTTTTGATGATTGTAAGACCTTCTGAGAAAAAAAAAAAACTTTAAAAATATTTCCACTGTTAGTGATGGCTATTAAAAAAGTTAAAATAACTTTGATTTAATGACTTGGTCTCAGAGTTACAAATGACTCACAGTAATTTTTCCAACTTCCCTGTCATTTTCATACACAAAATTAACATACTGGTGGCCAAGAAGGCCAAGGGCATCCTGGCTTGTATCAGTAACAGCATGGCCAGCAGGACCAGGGCAGTGATTGTCCCTCTGTACTCTGCACTGGTGGGGCCACACCTTGAATCCTCTGTTCAGTTTTGGGTCCCTCACTCCAGGGAAGACACTGAGATGCTGGAACATGTCCAGAAAAAGGCAGCAAAGTTATTGAAGGGTCTGGAGCACAACTTTTATGAGAAGCAGCTGAGGGAGCGGGTGTTGTTTAACTTGGAGAAAAGGAAGCTCAGAGAGGATCTTACCACTCTTTACAACTATCTGAAAGGAGGTTGTGGCAAGATAGGGGTCAGACTCTTCTCCCAGGCAATAACATGACAAGAGGAAACAACCTCAGGTTGTGGTAGAGGAGGTTTAAACTGGACATTAGGAAACATGTCTTCACCAAAGGGTTTTCAAGCACTGGAACAGGCTTCCCAGGGAAGTGGTTGAGTCACCATCTCTGGAGGTATTTAACACATTTTAAGATGTGGCACCTGGGGACATAATTTAGTGACAAAAATGGCAGTGGTCAGTAATAGTTGTACCAGATGATATTAAGGGTCTTTTCCAACCTTAATCATTCTATGATAACTTTTTAAAGAAAAATGCAGTATAAACCTCAAAAAACATAATCCACTATTATTAGCCCTGTCTGTATAGTGATACCTGATATAGATCATTTAAGAAATTTCTCTAACTTTTCTTCATTAACTAAGATATCATTCTCTTGTATCTTTCAGATAAGAAGGAGGTAAATTAAGTAATCTCTAAAGGGAATTTGACCATAAGGATTTGTAATTTTTTCCGTCCTAATTTAATTTCCATTATTAGACACAAACCAATGAGAAAGCTTTGCTACTTGTCAAGTAAATTTCTGGCTTGTATCATATTGTGTTTTAAGTTAATGACAGACAGTTTGATCAGTATTTAGCCTGTCATGATAAAAACTGTTTCTACAAATGGTTCTATATCTCCTGAGATTTTTCATTACAATTATCCCACATATATGTGGAATAAGATTGTTTTCCTGTATCTACATGGGAGTTTGATTTAAAGATACCCTTATAATGAGGGTCTTCCAGCTTTCATCTTCCAACACTGGTCATTTAATCTGGAACCTGTGGGGGTGTGTGTATGGTACCATTATGCAGCTAATAAGTCATCTGGGTGGACATGCTTACTCCAGCAATAAGCACCTCTACAGGATATTAAACCAGAACAACTGAAGCAGTGTGATTTCTGTTGGTGTAACTTGTAATTCTAGGGTAATGTGATTGCATTTTTATAGTTTAAACACATAATCATGATCATTGTTGTTGCTATTATTATTATTAAAGGCATGGCTGGAAAGAACTCCGGGACTTGAAGCAGAAGGATTTGATTTCTGGGGACAATTCCAAGTGAATGTTTTAAAAGGCTTAGAAGAGGAATTTGCCTTGATACAGGTATATAGTGTGCTACTAAACTAGCTATAAACAAAGACAACTGGCAAAATGACATTCCAACACAAATTTGAGTTTTGGCCCACTCGCAATTTCTCATTCAATTAATCTTCATCAGTCTCTGTCTGAAGAAAAAAATTGCAAATTCTTCAGCAAATTGGAAAATCGGTATCTCATGAATTGTCTGAAAGCAACCGCAAAACCCGAGTTGACATATGCTTTTTCCTCCATTCTCGCGAACCCATTGGAACCCTTTGGAATAGACT
>JAOXXN010000124.1:56853-67509 GCA_026770055.1 Myrmophylax atrothorax
GTGGGGTCGGTGCCGCGTTGGGGCGGCAGGGCTGCCATTTACAGACTTCAGCAAGGAAGGGTACGGGTGGGGAGAGAAGTTATTTGGTAACGCACAGGCAAGGCCCCCAAAATGTGGGTTCCACGGTGGTTAGGTTATGCTAAAAGAAAACAATGGAGAAAAAGCTATGTCTGCTTATGGTGGCTCATTGCTTTCTTTGGAGACTAGTTGTGCTGGTGCTTGACCAAGAAGATTGGTGTTTAAAAACTTCATTAGGCCAGTAGGAGCTAACACAGTCCTCTGGCGATTTCCATCATGGGGTAGTTTTACGCATTATATGTAGAATACTTGTATATTTAAAACCTGCTCTGTTTCAGTTCCCTCTCTTCCACCCTGCAGCAGCTTGTATGTATGGCTGGGTTCCGTGGCTCTCCCCACGTGGGTGTGCCCTTCCAGCCTGCGCAGTGGATTTTTAAGGTGAGGCACAGCCTGTGCAGAACTGGCCCCACCGTTTGACTCCTAAGGTTCATCTGCCACGGCAGAACGAGCTTGGACAGTGACAGTGAAGCCCTCAGGACTAGAACCTACAGCCCCTGGTATTGCTATGAAGTCTCCCATACCAAGTAGTAACCGGGGCTGACCTTGCTTAGCTTCTGAGATCTGATGGGATCGAATGTCGGGAAGGCATTTAATCAGCTTGTAATCACAATGGGAAAGCACAGGTGCCCTCTCGTGTGGTGCCAGTAGCCAAACGAGTGCTGTGCTCGGGAAACACAAGGCTTTTCTCATGATGAAATTTTAAGGTTCAGGGTGCAGATTTTTGCTGCTGTCCTCGTCTTGTGTAACAGCAAATGTTTGTTGGAGTTCGTAAAGGATGAAGTGTAGAATTGTTCCAGTACTTACTCTTTCATTTGTTTTCACCATGCAGCATTTTATCCAATAATCCAGGTATGAAAGAGAAGTTACAATGTATGAAACGCAAGACATCTGTGTATTTTTGATTTCTATTTCCTTTCTGGGATGGTAACTCCTGTTTGAGATGGGAGGTCCAGGTAGCTTCAGCAATTGGAGTGCCTGACTGATGTCTGGTATCTCCCTGCTGGTGACTGGAGAGGTATTTCAATAACTATGCTGGATTTGCTATTTTTTTAAATGAGTAACTAAAGAGCAATTTTACAAAAACCCCACTCACTTTTCTGGAGTAAGATTACAGTACCAGAGTTGTTTTTTGTTAGGGAAAGGGAGAACAAAACCCAGCATTTTAGTCACGAGATAACAACAGTTCCTTTCAGTTCACCCCACTGATAAAGGAGAATTTGTTTATTTGCAGAACACTTACCATGCAGGTAGCTTTTCTTTATGATGGACAGAAAACAAAAATAATTATTCTGCTTTGTACCTGTAGTTCTACGTATTTCTGCAGTGAAGAGAGAATTTAACATTTAACACCACTGTGGCCAGTAGGCTAATGATAAAACAGTCATGACAGTTCAGGAACCTCTTTCAATATAAATAAAAGTTTATGATCTGATCCCACCAAATAGCTTGAGTCCAGGGTTGAACAAACCTTTGGGGGTTGTGATCCAGCTCTGCCTTTGCCTTCCTCCCTTGCATGGAGTGGCTGTTGGGGGATTGTCTGAACTGCCACCCATTTTGGTATAGGGAGCGCTATTTATGGCTTATAGCCAGAGTATGAAAGAGCTTGTTAACAGGGCAGATTTTATTGGTTGTTCTGATATGGTTTATCATTGTAAACCCAGGACTGACATAGGAGATGTTGTTATTACAACTTATTAGAAACTCATATTGGCATAATGAAATCTGGGATCAGCATAATAAGTTGATAGAATGAAGACTGTTAACAAAAGAACTGAATTGTGAATGCATTTAAGGATGGTCTGAACCTCAGCAGCCAAATTCTGAGAGAAAATCCATCAAACTGTGACTCTGAGCACTGAGACCCTTGGGAGAGGTGTAGGGTAGTGGCTGGCAAGTGTCGTAGGAAAGCTTGATACAGTTGCTTTGGGTGTATTGATTGTGAGAGTAACAGAAGCCTTAATGCAACAGTCACATGACTTTATTCTTTGTGATATAGTATAATGGAACAGAAAAGAAGTTACTTTGCCAGTTAGTGTAAGCAGCAGAAAGATGCTAAAATTATGTTTTATATCAAAACAGACTATTCATTAAAGTTTTCACATTTTCCCCCAGGTTAACATGATCAACTTTCACAAAATTGGCCTGCTGTCCTTGAAATCTATTGCTTGGGAATTATGATTATCTCAAGCTGAATACATTTCCTTATTTTTAATACATAATCATTACATTTTAAATGAATCAACTTAGCTTTAATAGAGCAAAGATATAAACTTTCCGTTATTTTTCAGTTATTATTTCCATGGATTATTCCCTGTTAATAACAGGAGAAGTTGTCTCAATAGGAGAAGCTGTTTTATTTTGTGTGTAGACTTCAGGGGTTACTTTTGCTGTGAAGCACATGGGGGCAGCAAAGGACTTCTGAAAAGGTAGTTGCAAACTATGCAGCTTTCATTTTTATTTTAATTAAAATAAATAAACCCCAAACAAAGGAACAAAAAATCCTCTCCTATTTTGGGAAAACAGATATATCTCAGATTGATTTGCATTAAAAGTTCTGCACAGCATAGCAAGAGGAAAAGGTATCTTTCTCATGGATTTGCCCCCTGTGTACCAGGTAGATATGTCTGTTTATCTTGTGCAAGGGGAGAGAGTATTAGAAAAGTCACTGTCTTGTCTGGTGACTGACTCAGGGAGAATAAAGTGTAACAAACAGCTGAAGGTAGGCGACTGACAGCCAAAGTGTTTCAGAAAGCTTTATTTTTCCACCGAAATACCATGGCATTAAAGCATTTTATGCCTGTGCTTAGATGTACAGAATCACAGAAAAGTACATAGAAAACTGTGTCTATGGGCATGCAGTCCTTGCTCTGTTTTAAATTACTCCAGTGTAAATTTAGCTATGCTTAATTAAATAAAAGGAAATACACTTGTAAAAATAGTATCAGAATCAGGCCTATAAAATGAATATGGTACAAAGGTGTTTGTTTTTGCTTTTTTTATCTGGTTGATTTTTTTTTTTTTGATTGTTTGGTTGAGGTTTTTTAAAGGCTTTATTGATCCATTTCTTATTGCTTCATTGACACAGGTAAGCACTATATTAGTGACATGTCACCCCAGACAGGTGATGAAAATATTTTTATGCTTTGGAGGCTCCTTTTCTTTCTTTCTTTTTTTTTTTTTTCTCTAGAAACTCTGATTAAGAATTTCATAATTGTAAATGCTTATTTTTCAATATATTTTAATGAAATTTTAAACTTCTCTATACCATTCTGGCTATTCATTAGAAGTATTTGATTAACTGAAAAAATGCATGCTAAAAGAAGAAGCAATAATGAAGATATATTTAGGAACTTCTAATCTCACTGTAAGATATTTTCTTTTAATGATGATATTCCTTTATTAACACAATTTGCTTCTCAACAGTTGTGAAACACCTATTTCTAAAATTTATCATAACATACCAGTATAATTAGTGCGTGAATTTTTATAGTATTACAGGGTCAGATTGAAAGAGCATATTAATATTTAATATCAGGCTTTATATTTTTCTTCCCTCCAGTGATTTTTGCATAACTGGTTGAAATAGTTAATTGAGTCTTGTTAGACAGCCTAGCTTCAGTGCTCTTTGGCCTCTGTGCTCATAATTATCATAGCAAACATGGCAAAATACAATAAATTACTTCTGAGTTGAAGACAGGTCTGCTCAGGATGGGTGTTGCTGCTGCTAAGGGCAGTAACAAGACTGTGTTAATGGACCTTTGGGTAGAAGGGATGCCTTTATAGTGCTTTTGCTGGTATCTGCATAGCAGCAGTTTGATCTCCTGCCTTTTGCATGCATACAAGATGTTTAACAAATGGAAAATGAATCCATTTTTATTGTGCAGTCCTCAGCCTCAGAGAGGAATAACCTCAATCCACCAGATGGAGCTGAGCACCTTTTCTTAAAAAGACTTGTTGGGAAAAATTATTTCTGAATAAATCCAAGGTTTTCTTTATTTTAAGACCTTGCAGAGGTCTTATTTGCTACTGTAGTTGCACTGATAACAATTAGTAAGTGTAAGCAAAACAAATGAGAATTACAATCTTGGGATGAAATCTGTTCCTCCTTAAGCCAATGTGAGGTGGTGTTGCTGTAGTTAATGTTTGGAATTTGTCTTTTCTGAGCCTCAAGGTAGACTTTTTGAAATTTCTGAGCAGTTACACATGATAACAGTTGGAGTTGCAGAAATAACCAGCTGTGCAAGGGATTGCTTTAGCTAGATCATGATAAATATCTGTTGACTGTGAAGTCTCTCCTGCTAGAATGATCTTTGCAAATAATGAAATAACTGTAGGATCTGCTTCTGAAACCTGACTCTTCTATATCTCAGCTGAACATCCTCAACACCAGGAAGTCTCTAAGCTCTTTTAAAAATGCTTTTCTTTAATCTTGTTAGTAATGGGTGAATTATGAATGAAGAAGGCTGGCAGTGGAACTAATAATACAAATCAAGCAGTGAATCAAAATACTGAAGATGTAGAAAGGAGCAACACCTATCCTGAGTGAAACTGAAGTACAAAGTCTTGACAGTTTTAGGGAGCTGAGAATTGGCTTTTCTCTGAGGAATCTGATTTGCTGATAGTCTGATTTTCTGTGTCTTCATTGCCAGTCCCACTTGCCAGTGTTTCCAAATTGACATTAAGTACTCTCAACTGATAAAAATTCTCAGGTCCAGGTCATTCAAGAGTTATTTGCCTATTGTCTTTTTTATCCTTTTAACATTTAATTATGCCTGGAAAATGGCTTAAATAGTCATCTTTTCAGAAAGAAATTCATGCAATATTTGATGCAGCATGTTTTAAGGGCACAAGCATTGATAAACATTTATTCACTGTCATTGTTCTTATTTCTTCTATCAAAATGTTTGACCATGGGTTATGGACAAAGTATTAACATGCAGAAGTAATGCTATTTTACAGAATCTACTTCGCAAATTTCTGTAAATCCTCCAGGTAATTTGTTTATATCTCTTCATGAAGTCATCGGTGACTTTGTTGGTAGAGAAATCTAGCAAGAGGGTAGAACAACTTTCAAAATTCACATGAAAGGAGAGACAAAATTGAAGAAAAAGTTACCTTACAGGAATCCAGATATTTCCATTTTAAAATTTTTTTTGCTCCCATTTTTGGAGTATCTGGTTGCTCACTTTCTCCACTGGTGATTATAATTCAAAAATGCTGTTGAATGATCCCAAACTTAGGTTATTTTTGTTTCATATACAATTTCTTCCTCTTTTGTTTTACAGTGGTACTTAAAAGGACTGATTTTACAATCACGTTGATGTGAATCAGTTGTGACTTACTGGAATGAGTATAATACTATTGAAATTATACTTTGTCCCTGTAGTGCTTTTTATCCATAGAACTCCAGTGCTCTTTGTGGGAAGGTCAGCAATGTAAAGCCAATGTCAAATTTGCACCTCAAGCATGAGGTCTGTGTCTGTGACTAACTGATGCTTAGAAACAGGGGGTCTGTTTTGCATCAGCAGCTGACTTCAGTCTTGCTCATATTTTGTTGTTTATATGCCACATGCTGTTAAGGTCTAGCATACAGTAAAATCCTTGCAAGAACATATACTATTTTTATTGTGTAAAGTTTTGGTGGGAGGTTAAGTGGTTTTGTTGCTTTAGGCTTTGTTCTAGCAGTAGGCTTTTATGCAAGAGGAGAGTCTATCCTGCATTCCCTGCTGCTGCTTGTGCAAAATTCACCTCCACATTGCCCCTGTTTCCATACAGGCTGCTTAAGAGGCTGAGCTTTTCTGAAGTCTTGCAGCTCTTACAAGCTAAGAGGATACGACTCATCTGCCTGTCATAAATGTGAGGATTAGTATGCAGGAAAATAAGTTTAGGGAAAGAGGTATAGGAGTACGCCCTTGTTTACTTCTTTTGTTCCAATGGGGAAGCCTATGACCTGCCATGGTTGTCACCTTTGTCAGTCTGCATCTACAGCCTGGATAGTAGTGCTGTGTCATTATCCTGGTATTTTAATTATAGAATGGGTAATGTTGAAGGAACCACTGAAGGTCTTTTAGTCCAACCATACTGCTCAAGCAGTGTCTCCTAAAGCATGTTATTGTGTCCAGATGACTTTGAATATCTCCAGGGAATGAGACTCCATGGCTACTCTGGGCAGTCTGTCATGATCATCTGCACAGTAAAGTTCTTCCTCTTTTTCAGGTGGAACTTCCTGTGCATCAGTTTCTGCCTGTTGCTTCTCATCCTATTTCTTGGCACCACAAAGAAGAGCCTGACTCCATTCTCCTGTTACCCTTCCTTCTGGTACTTATAGACATTGATGAAGTCCCCTGTCAGTCACCTGTTCTCAGTGCCAAACAGATTCAGCTCTCTCAGCCTTTCCTTATAAGAAAGGTGGTCCAGACCACTCATCATTTTCTTAGCCTTCCACTGGACTCTCTCAAGGAGTTGTATGTCTCTCTGGTACTGAGGAGCCCAAAACTGAACACGGTTCAGTGACCTCATTCTGAACACAGATGTGGTCTCTCCAGGGCTGAGCAGAGAGAGCACCTCCCTTGCCTTGCTGGCAATGCTCTTCCTAATGAAGGCCAGGATACCTCTGGCCTTCTTGTCCACATGGACACTTCTGGCTCATGCACAGCTTGTTGTCCAGCAGGATCCCCAGGCCCTTCTCTGCAGACCTGCTTTCCAGCAGCTCAGACTCCAGTCTGTACTGGTGTATGGGGTTATTCTTCCCCAGATGTAGGACTCCGCATTTGCCTTTGTTGAACTTCAGGTGGTTCTTCTCTTCCTATCCCTCCAGCTTGGTAAGGTCCTTCTGGAGGGCTGCACAGAACTCTGGAGTATCAGCCACTCCTCTCAGCTTTGTTTCATCAGCAAACTTTCTGAGGAGGCATCTTCCCCTTCGTCCAAGTCATTGATGGATAAGTTAAACAATACTGGCCAATCAGCCTTTGTAGGACTTGACTAGTTGCAGATCTCAAACTAGACTCCATACCTCTGATCACAACCCCCTGAGACCTGCCATGCAGCCAGCTCTCAATCCACTGCACTGTGCCCTTGTCCTGCCTGCACTTCCTGAGCTTGCCTATGAGGATATCATGGGAGACAGTGTTAAAAGAATTGCTGAAGTCCTCTGTTCTTGAGTGGTGGTGGAAATGCACCTAAGGAATTTGCATTTTTGTTTCACTCCATTTTGGCAATGTATGTCGTGCCTGACTAGAAGAACAATGCTTGAGCTATTCCATTTTTAATCCATTTTACTGCTATCCATTTTAACTTTTATTGTGTATTCTAATATCAGTTTGCTTCCTGGCATTGTTTTTGATTTTGAAGCCTTCTACAGGTTTTGGTTAAGATGTGTATGTGCACTTGAACAGATGAACTTTTTCAGATCAGACAGTAAATATTAATCAACATTGAAGACTTTACAAATATTTTAAGTTAAAATAGAAGGCACTTAAAGCATAGGGTTCCTAATGAAGAAATACTCACTGGATATTTAGTAATTATGTGTTGGAAAAAGTTCGTTGCCTCTTAGCAAGTGAAATTAACTGGATGACATATTACCATGCTTAGCTTTATTTCTGTCACTCAATGATTGTTTTTCCACTAGAAACCCTTCCTATTTTTGGGCTATTTGCTGTTTAGTTGTAAGAATTATTCTATTTAGTAAGAAAAAAGTGCAGTATTAATGTATCATATATACTTACTATGCTGATAAAAGTTTGGAGACAAAAAGTAAAAACGCTCTTTCTATGCAGAAATGCAAAATGCTTTAGGATATTTAAAGGTTTCCTTTCACTTCAGTTATTGTAATCACCTTATAAATTAGAATTTGAACATATTTTGAAGTTAGGGGATCATAGGATAATTAAGCTAGGCTTTTAGTTATTTATGTGATTTTTTGACTTACATTATTATTTTAACATAATTTCAAATAAATGTTGACTGTTCAATTAAGCTATTGGGTTTTTTTTAAGACTGTAACCAAAAGTATACTTTTACTATTATTCTGTAGTCCTAGTGGTGGATTTAAAGGATGTAAACCAGGAGGAGCTCCATTTGAGTGTGAAATTATATTGATCGGAAATTAATGCCATGGTGAGCACAGGTGAGCCTTGTATATTTATCTTAGTTATGGACTGTGAACTTATTTCTACAACTTGTCATGGGGAAGGGAGAAATCATATTACCACTTCTAGCTTTCTTTTTACAAACCAGTACTGTCGGCCTCCTGTGTAAGACCATACGTGGCAGTGCAAGTAGAGTTTCCCAGATGATTAAATTACACTGTTTTGAAAAAATTAGATGATGTCAGGAACTGTTGCACAAAGAAAAATGTTCCATTAATTACTCTAATATTTATTGTATTTGGGGTAGTTTAAAACGTAATGACAGTTTACTTCACCCTTTCTCTGTTAGCAAAAGTTAATCCTGCTTTTAAAAGAGTAGTGCCAAGATGCTGGGTCTTAAGGTCTGACTTGTTTTGCTCCATGAGCATGCTAAGCTTCTTTTCTAATTTTCCCAGGAAGCAGAAACTTTGTATATTGTATATCATCATGGCTAGGCTTCGCGAACGAAGATTTGGGAAGGGCACTACCCACTCTTGCTGCAAGCGTGCTGGTGGCTAAAAAGGCCGATACGAGACAGGCAGGACCATATCGTATAAGGCAGCTTCTTAATGGCATGGTTAGCATTCCCTGTTCTATGCCCTCATAGCTGCTCATGTGTAGCTGAGCACAAAGGGGAACTGGAGAGGCAATTTCTTTTCAAAATCCTGGTTATGGCAAGTGTTATATGTTACGAAAAAGTCTTCCTTTTTAGAAGGTATCTCAGTTTTATCTCGGGGCATTGAAAGCTTATTCAGGTTGGAGTCCTTCAACCTACAGATCACTGAAAAGTCATCCTTTAGAAAGGACTAAAGAAGTACATTCTGATGTTACAAAAAGCCTTTCACATAATTTTTCTCATAAGTTTTTGTGTAAATGTGTTTTAATTACCAGGCTAGCCATGTACACAGCATATACACTGTCTTTGTTGCCATAGCTAGAGTATCCAAAGACTATGAAAACAGTGGGGTAGAATTTGAAGGAAAGTAATGTATATTTAATATTATAGGTAAAGGATTTAACATCTAATTTAACACCTACATGTAAGTTTCATTTAAGATGAACAACATTACAGTAATTTTTTTTTTTAAAAGAACAGTTGTTAGATTGAGGTAATTCTTAAGGGAATATGTTGTTTGATATTATCTGAAGAAATAAATATATAGAGAGAAGATATTCAAGCTAAAACTGTGTGAAAGCTTTTTATATTTTGAGCGTGTCAGCCCCATCTAGATGTTTGTTGAGAGTTACCGGTGTGTCACTGGATTTTAATACTGCTGGTGAAACAGTGTCTTAACTATGTTTTTTGTCTTTCTGTAGTCATTTCTGGAGCATATAGGCATGATATTCATGGGTAGAATGTGTGGCTGAGTTTGGTACAAGCTCTGGCTTCTCTGAGAGAAGCAACTAGTTCTTTCAGTTGTTCATGATGTGTTGCCATTTGTGCTGAGTCAACACCAGACATGCTGCTTCTTTTGGTTGACTGTGAACATACAATAAGGTTAATATTTTCTATTCTCAAAACACAAACTGTTTGTGTCATTAGATTAGACGTACTTAAGTACCTGAGAACTTAGGGAAATTAAGTAATGTACAGTTTGGGCTGAGGAAAACTGCAGATGTTTGGACTGGGATTCTTAGCTCAATGTGCTTAGGAAGGAAGAAAGGATGTTCTTGGTTAGCACCACCATTTATTGCCAGAAAAAATGAATGCAAAGACAGTATAAAGTTCTACCAAATTAGATTTCACATTTGTAGACTGCAGAAGGAAATGAGCACTGATGAGTGCCTAGAGAAGTTTTTATTATATACATTTGTGGTCTAGTTTGGGGAAGAATGTGTTGCCTGAAGTGTCATCCATTTAAACCACAGACTGGCCCTAGAAATTAAATAGTTGAGGTGTTATTCACCTTAACAATTAATTGTAATTTGGAACCAATGTTATAGTGAAATGTGTGCAATTAAAATGGAAACTAACTACTGTGGCAAGAGGTTCTTACATAAGCCTAGCCTCAAGACCTTTCAGGAACTCCTGTTCCCCTGGCCATTTTGCACCCTGCCCTTGATAATTATACAGGCAGTCTGCCTGAAACAGTGCTGGGTAGGGTTCAGTGCTGAGACTGAATTACCACAGGATTTTATCGCTCTTTATAAAGAGTATATTAGTTGGAATCTGCAGCCACACTGCTCTAGCTGTACCCTGTGAACTCATCTTTGCCATGTGGTTGACAGCCTGTGAAGCAGAAACAGTAGGCTTATCAGCAAAGCAAGTACTGGGACTGCGCTTTTCCTTGAGGCTGGTCTTATAACTGTGGGAGAACTTTATTCAGAGATCCTTTATTTTGAATCTGCATAGACTTTGTTTGAACTTCATTAAAGGGAATGGAGTAATTCTCATTCTTCTGTTCCATTGAGTCTGATTCTGCGTAGTCAAAGGTATCCTCTGGGTCAT
>JAOXXN010000136.1:10639-22545 GCA_026770055.1 Myrmophylax atrothorax
CATTGCCTCCAGCTTCTCCAGAGGGACATCCCAGCCCAGCTACCCCATGGATGAGAAATCCTGGGTGGTGGCCAGAGCTCTGCTGCCTGGAAATCCCACCAGTGCCAGGTGTGGGAGATGGGATCCCTCCTCTGACATGTTCCCTCTCTCCCTTTTAGGGTCCAACTGGTCCTGCTGGTTCCCCTGGCTTCCCTGGTGCTGCTGGTGCTAAGGTAGGACCTGCCTGACTATCTCCTGGGCTGGGATAAACTGGTGGGAACTGGGAGAGTGGGATGGGGAGGAGGACTGAGTGTGGAATGGGTTCTCAAGCCCAACGTGCCATGGGCTGGCCACTGCTGGGGACAGACAGGGACGTCCCCCGGCAAGTTCCATGGACATCTCTCCTGGCTTTGCCTCCATGGGGAAGGAGTTGCAGATGGAGGGGAAATCAGCCATATTGGGAATCAGGGCTGCCCTCATGCTCATGGCTCTTCTTCCCTCCTCTTCCTCCCCAGGGTGAAACCGGTCCCCAGGGCGCTCGTGGCAGTGAAGGTCCCCAAGGTGTCCGTGGTGAACCTGGTCCCCCCGGCCCTGCTGGCGCTGCTGGTCCTGCTGTAAGTGACATCTGATGGCTTCTTGTCCTTTGGCCTCACGTCCTGCCAGCCCTGCCATAAACCTCCTCTTCTTCTTTCTCTCCACAGGGCAATCCTGGTGCTGATGGTCAACCTGGTGCCAAGGGCGCAACTGTGAGTGTCCCTCGCTTCCCCCTCCAGCTCCAGGATGAAGGGCTGTGCTGCTTCCTCACACTCTCCTCTGCCTCTTCCAGGGTGCTCCTGGCATTGCTGGTGCTCCCGGCTTCCCCGGTGCCCGTGGTCCCTCCGGACCCCAAGGTCCCAGCGGTGCCCCCGGTCCCAAGGGTAACGCTGTGAGTATCCCTGGACACCTCCATCTTCTTCTTCTTCATGGTGTTGGATCCCTTTCTCTGCTCCAGTAAGCTGATGTCCTACCTGGAGGTGTCTCCTCTAGTGTCCCCTGGTCCCTCCAGCCCTGCCAGGACAGGGTGGTGTTGTGGTTAGACAGGTGTTGAGCACCCTCCTCCCTTGGAGGGATCATCAGGATGTGGCTCAGCTCCTCTGCTCCTCAATCTGGTTTTAAATGGTTTTTTTTCTTTTCTCTCCATCCACTTCCAGGGTGAGCCCGGTGCTCCAGGCAACAAGGGTGACACTGGTGCCAAAGGCGAACCTGTAAGTGACCCCTCAATGTCCCATCGGGGTCTCAGCCCCTCCTGGTTGCAGCATGTCCTGTGGATGCTCATCCCTTCACCTCCATCCCCAGGGTCCTGCTGGTGTCCAAGGTCCCCCCGGCCCTGCTGGTGAGGAAGGCAAGAGAGGAGCCCGTGGTGAGCCCGGCCCTGCTGGGCTTCCCGGCCCTGCTGGCGAACGTGTGAGTAGCAGCACCCCTGTCCCCCTTCCTGCCATGTCCCTGTCCCCTTCCCGTCCTTCTCCCAGCAGCTGAACTTTGTGTGTGCTCGAGGACACTGTGGTGACATCCCCAGCCCCTCCTCAGCAGGGACAGCTGATTGCTCCCACTGGTGGCCATGTCCCACACTGGCACATCCCTCTCCTGCACCCCCAAGCCCCCTGAGGTCACGTCGTGTCCCCACACTGACCCCTGTCGTGTCCCTCGCAGGGTGCTCCCGGCAGCCGCGGTTTCCCTGGCGCTGATGGCATCGCCGGTCCCAAGGTGGGTGCCCGCGTCTGTTTGGGTGAGGAAGTTGTGTCAATGCGGCTGTGGGGACACTGGGCATTGTCACCTGTCCCCACGCAGTGGCCAGACCAGCTCTGTGCCGCTGCCACCTCCGGTGACACGGCCGCTGTCTTGTCCCCGGGTGCTGTCCTGCGGTTGGGATAATCCCTGTCCCCTCTGCCACCCTTCCCAGGGTCCCCCCGGCGAGCGCGGCTCCCCCGGCCCCGTTGGCCCCAAAGGATCTCCTGGTGAAGCTGGACGCCCCGGGGAACCCGGCCTCCCCGGTGCCAAGGTGAGCGTGGCAGGGTGACGGGCACGGTGACACGGTGGCACCGGCAGCAACGAGCCACGTCCGCACGGCCAGCGGGATGGGCACCGGCTGTCCCGATCTCCGTGCCGATGGAGAAGCCGCTTTCCAGGATGCTCCCGTTCTCTGGAGCGTCTCCTGGGATACCTGAGCTCCTGACCCACTTCCCGTTCCCTTGCAGGGTCTGACTGGAAGTCCCGGAAGCCCCGGCCCCGACGGCAAGACTGGCCCCCCTGTAAGTTGTCCCTGCTGATGTCCCCTCTTCCCTTGGCTCACCACGGGCTCGGCTAACGGGGTGCTGGCTCCCCCCTAACAGGGTCCCGCTGGTCAAGATGGTCGCCCCGGCCCCCCCGGCCCCCCCGGAGCCAGAGGTCAAGCCGGTGTGATGGGATTCCCTGGTCCCAAAGGTGCTGCGGTGAGTGAGACCCTCCCCGGGGTGATGCTGCATCCTGGTCCATGAGGGACCCCACCCACTGGCCACTTCCACCACCCGGGACGGTGGCTGTGGGTGGGCAGGTGGCTCAGGGGACCTGTCCCCCACCTCCCCAGTGTCATCACGGGTCTCATCCTGCTCTCTTTTTAGGGTGAACCCGGCAAACCTGGCGAGAGAGGTGCTCCCGGTCCCCCTGGTGCCGTGGTGAGTATTTGCTGGAGCACAGACAGCCCAGTGGGGGGTGACAGGGAGGGTCACCCCTGTGTGAGGTGACAGGGAGGGTCACCCCAGTGGGGGGTGACAGGGAGGGTCACCCCTGTGTGAGATGACAGGGAGGGTCACCCCGGAGTGAGGTGGCAGGGAGTGCCACCGTGGTGGGGAGTTGGCAGGGAGGGCCACCCTGGCACGGGGTGGCAGGGCTGGGGTGTGAGATGGCTGAGTAGTGCCAGGAAAAGCTTCAGGGACGAGGACGGCAGCGGGATGAGGTGTTTGGGACTCCATCCCGGTCGCTACCGGCAGTTTTGGAGTGGGGACAGCAGGGAGGTGACGTGGCCATGGGCAGCTCGCCGCGGTGTCTCCCGTCCCTCGAAGGACGCCGTGTGGCCACACCCTGGTTTTGGGAGCGGGGCGGGGGACACGGAGTCCTGCGGGGGCTGCAGGTCGGGCTGTGCTCTGAGCACCCTCCTCTCCCTCCTCCACAGGGTGCTGCTGGCAAAGACGGTGAAACTGGTGCCCAAGGTCCTCCCGGCCCCACTGTGAGTATCACTGAGCCTGTGGCCACCCATGGCCGTGCTCGGCCACCAGAGAAGGGGTTCAGAAGTTGAGTGCCCCCCTCCATGCTTGTCCTGTCTCCCCCAGGGTCCCGCTGGAGAAAGAGGTGAACAAGGTCCCGCTGGTGCTCCTGGTTTCCAGGTGAGGGGTGTTCTCTTCTGTGGTGGGGGGACAAACCACTCAGGGTGGGGGTGACATTACCCTTTCCCTCATCCCCTTTGGTTGCCCACCTCTCTGGTGGCTCATGGCTCCTCTTCTTCCTCCCCAGGGTCTGCCTGGCCCCGCTGGTCCCCCCGGAGAGGCTGGCAAGCCTGGTGAGCAGGTGAGTGTGGGCAATTGGGGACCCTCCTTGTCCCTCCCCATGTCCCCTCTGCCAGCCATGGCTGGGGGTGCTGATGGGGTCCCCTAGTGCGATGAGCTCCATGTAGTGGGGGAGCAGTGGGGATCCCAGCCCTGCCCCAGGGACTGAGAGACCCCTGGTGGCACCCTGGGGACCCCTCCGCCTGTCACCAGTGCCACCTCTTCCCCCCTAACTCCACACCCTTTCCCTCCTGCACAGGGTGTTCCCGGAGATGCTGGTGCTCCTGGTCCCGCCGGTGCCAGGGTAAGTTGAACCCCGCTGGCTCCCCATTGGCTCTTGGCACCCCAAAGTGCCCGACACCCCCCTGACAGCCTCGGCACCTTTCCTGCCTCCCCCCTCCAGGGTGAGAGAGGTTTCCCTGGAGAACGTGGCGTCCAAGGCCCCCCCGGTCCCCAAGGTCCTCGTGGTGCTAACGGTGCTCCCGGTAATGATGGTGCTAAGGTAGGTGCCATGTTGGGAATGTCGGGGTGATGGGTGACTGTCCCCAGCTTTTGGGGTGCAGGTGTAAAGAGGGGTGTGTTTGGCTTCACTCTCTTTGGTTGGGACTGAAGTTGGAGGGATTTGCCGTGCTGGGATCTCACTAATCCCTGTTTTCTGCCTCTCTTTCCCAGGGTGATGCTGGTGCTCCCGGAGCCCCCGGGAACCAAGGGCCCCCCGGTCTGCAGGGTATGCCCGGAGAGCGTGGTGCTGCCGGCCTGCCAGGCGCCAAGGGTGACAGAGTATGTGTCCCCCAAACCCCTCATGTCCCCATTGCTCCTCCATGAGCCTCCCTCGTTGTTCCCTCGGGGCTGGATGTGACCCCAAAATCCCAATGTCCCCATTGTTCCCCTGCTCTCCACCTCTGTGCCCCACCCCATCATCTCCTCAGGGCTTGATATGCCCCCAAAACCCTGATGTCCCCCTTGGTCACCTGTTCCCCACCATCCCTGTGCTGAATGTGCCCCCAAGCCAAGGCTGGTGGGCAGGAACGCCCTGGGGAGGGGATGCTCTGTGTCACCTCTGTCCCCATCCAAGTGTGGCCCTTGTGGACAGACTCTCACTGAAAGCCCAGCTTGTGAGGAGGAGGATGGTTCCAGCCTCTCCCAGGGAGGACGAAGAACCAGGGATACCTCAATGCACCCAGGGGAGAGGGGAGCAGGGGTGAACCCCCGGAAGGGACCTCCCCACATAACCCACCATCGTCTTCCTCCCCCAGGGCGACCCTGGTCCCAAAGGTGCTGATGGCGCTCCTGGCAAAGATGGTCTCCGAGGTCTGACCGGTCCCATCGGCCCCCCCGGCCCCGCTGGTGCTCCCGGTGACAAGGTAGGGACATCCCCCGGCGACAGATGTGTCCAGACACCCTCTGCCACCTCCTTGCCACAGCCCTCACCTTTTGTTTTGGTTTTCCTCCCCTTTTCCAGGGAGAAGCTGGTCCCCCTGGTCCTGCTGGTCCCACTGGTGCCCGTGGTGCTCCCGTAAGTGTCCCCCCACCCTGGGTGATGGCCCTGCTGTGAGTGGCCACTCCTTGGTGGCCACGGGTGGCCGTCCCCTGCTTGTCTCACGCCATTGCCTCCCGTCTCTCCCAGGGTGACCGTGGCGAGCCCGGCCCTCCCGGTCCTGCTGGATTTGCTGGCCCTCCCGTAAGTGCAACAGCCTCGCTCCCCCCTGCCTGGGGGCCTGATCCTGCCCCTCCATGGGGATGCTGAGCCCCCCAAATTCACCACTCTCCCTCTCCCACAGGGTGCCGACGGCCAGCCTGGTGCTAAAGGTGAAACTGGGGATGCTGGAGCCAAGGGTGATGCCGGTCCCCCCGGCCCTGCTGGCCCCACTGGTGCTCCTGGACCTGCTGTAAGTTGCCCCCCACCACCCCACAGCCCCTCGGGGTCCAGCCCCATGGCGCAGCTCACCCCTCTCCTCCTCCTCCTCTTCCTCCTCCACAGGGTGCTGTTGGTGCTCCTGGTCCCAAAGGTGCTCGCGGAAGCGCTGGACCCCCTGTAAGTACCAGCCTTGTGGGGATGGGGGATTTGGGGGCCCCCCTTGGGTTTGAACACACCCAGTGGATTTTAACTCCCCACTTTGTCTCACTCTGCTGCCCCAACACCGTGGGGCACCTCCAGCCCTGCACCCCCAAAACTGTCTGGGGGATGGAATCGATCTGTGGTGGCTCCATCCCAGGAGGGGATAGAGCAGAGGGGAAAAGTGGGGTGTTGCTTTTATACCTACAAAATCAGCCCCCCAGAAGGATACTTCCCTGCTGGCCACCGGCCCTGGGGTTCCCTGTGGTGGCTCCCAGGCAGGGGACAGTTCCCTGGACCTGTGACACCTGGATCTGACCCTGCTGACTCCAGCTTTTCTCCCTTTCAGGGTGCTACTGGTTTCCCTGGTGCTGCTGGACGTGTTGGACCCCCTGGCCCCTCTGTGAGTACCCCGAGGGGTGAGAGGTGGGGCACTGGTGATGGGGAACACAGGATGGGAGGTGCTGGGCACCCATCCAGGCTGCTCCACGTGACTGGCCTGTCCCAGTTGGCACTGGGACGCTCCTGGCTGCCCTTCAGCTGGCAGCTGGGGGGGACCCGGCCCGCTGCCTGATGGCATCGCCTCCCCCCCACCCAGGGCAACATCGGCCTCCCCGGCCCCCCTGGCCCCAGCGGGAAGGAAGGTGGCAAAGGACCCCGTGGTGAGACTGGCCCTGCTGGCCGTCCTGGTGAGCCGGGACCCGCCGGACCCCCCGGACCCCCTGGCGAGAAGGGCTCTCCTGGCGCTGATGGCCCCATTGTAAGTCAACCCCGTGGTCAGACTCCCCGTGTGGAGCCAGGGGTGCTGGTCATCCCCCCCAGCTGTCCCCTCTGCAGGGACGGTGACCCCCAACAATGCCACCACCCTGAGGTGCTGTTTGTCCCCTCAGGGCGCTCCTGGCACACCTGGACCCCAAGGTATCGCTGGCCAGCGTGGTGTTGTTGGTCTCCCCGGACAGAGAGGAGAGAGAGGCTTCCCTGGGCTGCCCGGCCCCTCTGTGAGTACTGGGGGCTCCCCAGGAACAGACAACACTGGGACCCCCCCGGGGTCCAGCTCACTCTGTGCCCAGGGATTGGCATGTTTGGCAGTGCCTGACACCCCCTGCTCTCTCCTCTCCACAGGGTGAACCCGGTAAACAAGGTCCCTCTGGTTCCCCCGGTGAGCGCGGCCCTCCCGGCCCCATGGGCCCCCCTGGCCTGGCTGGACCCCCTGGAGAAGCTGGACGTGAGGTGAGTGGCCATGGGCAACCATCGGTGTTGGGGGGCACAGACACCTGTGTGTTGGTGTTGGGTTTGTTGTGCTGAGGACTTGCCAGCTCATGGCACTGATGGGTGTTGCCATGGTTGGTGCATGGAGGAGCCCGTGGTAGGCTGAGCAGAGACCCCTCATTACCCCCACCATCCCTAACGAGGGTCTTTCCTCCTCTGTAGGGTGCTCCCGGTGCTGAAGGTGCCCCTGGTCGCGATGGTGCTGCTGGTCCCAAGGTGAGTGGGCTGTGAGGGGGGCACAGGAGGGGGTGATGGGGTTGTGTTGGCCCACACTGACCTCTCCTATTCCTTTTCTTCCTGCTCCTCCTCACAGGGTGATCGTGGTGAGACTGGCCCTGCCGGCCCCCCTGGTGCTCCCGGTGCCCCTGGTGCCCCTGGCCCTGTCGGTCCTGCTGGCAAGAACGGAGATCGTGGTGAGACTGTAAGTGATGGCCTGCCCAGAGCCCCCCTTGAACCCCTACCCTGCCCAGGGCCACCCCAAGATGGACCCTCTTCTGGGGCTTTGGACTGAGGCTCAGCTCTTGCCACTGGAATGGGCTTCCCCAGGATGCCAGAAATCCCACCACCCCTTTCTGAGTGAAATCAGAGGTCTCATCACCCTGCAAAGGGTGATGCCAGGGATCCTACCACCCTGCAAGGGGTGATGCCAAAGGTCCCATCACTCTGCTCAGGATGAAGTCAGGGGTCCCACCACTCCACTCAGGGTGATGTTGCCCCAAGCCAGCCACAGCAGAAGGTGGAAAATGCTCTAACCTGTCCCCTTTTCTCCTGTTCCAGGGTCCCCAAGGTCCTGCTGGCCCCCCTGGTCCTGCTGGTGCTCGTGGTCCTGCTGTAAGTCGATGTTCTCCTCCATCCTCCTTGGTGCTTCTGCATTCACACAGGTGTGGGTGCATGGCTGGCCTGGACCTCACTCAACACATCTTCTTCCTCCTCCTTCTCTTCCTCCAGGGTCCACAAGGTCCCCGTGGTGACAAAGGTGAAGCCGGTGAACAGGGTGACAGAGGCATGAAGGGTCACAGAGGCTTCTCTGGTCTCCAGGGCCCACCTGGTCCTCCTGTAAGTCTTTTGGGGTGACGGTGGCCCCAGGTGCTGCCTCAGGTCCTGGAGGCAACACGAGATGCTGATGGCACCTCTTCCTCTTCTTCCTTGCTTGGCACAGGGCTCTCCTGGTGAACAAGGTCCTTCTGGTGCTTCTGGTCCTGCTGGTCCACGAGTAAGTCCCTGGATGAGCCACGATATCCAACTCTGGCAGTCCCCACTGCTGTTGGGTTTCTCATGGGGATGTGGGTCGGGACGTGAGGGGATGGCTCAGTCTAGGCAGGATGGCCATGCTCACCCTTTCTCCTGTCCCACAGGGTCCTCCTGGCTCCGCTGGTGCTGCTGGCAAAGATGGTCTCAACGGGCTGCCCGGCCCCATCGGTCCCCCCGGCCCCCGCGGTCGCACCGGCGACATCGGCCCCGCTGTACGTACCGGCCCCTCTGCCACTGCCCGCCCAGCGCTGCCGGCCTTCATTGCCTGCTCACCACCCTCCTCTTCCTCCTCTTCTCCTCCCACAGGGTCCTCCTGGCCCACCTGGCCCCCCTGGTCCTCCTGGCCCCCCCAGTGGTGGATTCGACTTCAGCTTCCTGCCCCAGCCGCCCCAGGAGAAGGCCCACGATGGTGGGCGCTACTACAGAGCTGACGATGCCAACGTGATGCGTGACCGGGACCTGGAGGTCGACACCACCCTCAAGAGCCTGAGCCAACAGATCGAGAACATCCGCAGCCCTGAGGGCACCCGCAAGAACCCTGCCCGGACCTGCCGCGACCTGAAGATGTGCCACGGCGACTGGAAGAGCGGTCAGTGTCCCCACCGGTCCCTGCGGCCCTCGGTGCTCTCATCTCCGTCCCTCTGTCCCCTCTACCTGCTCCTCACCTCCATCCTTCTTCCATCCCCGTGGGGAATTCTCATCTTAATTCCTCCACCCTGTCTCTCATGGCTGTTCTCACCTCCATCCTCCATCCCTCAGTCTCCCGTTTGGTTCTCACCTCCTCCCTCTCCTCCTCATGGCTGTCGCACAACTCCACACTCCACCCCTCACCTCCCTCCTTCATCCCTCCATTCTCAATCTCTCATATCCTTCAACTTTTCATCTCACATCCCTCACCTATTCCTCCATCCTCTGTTCCTCCCATGTGCTCCTCACCTCCATCCTCCATGGCTGTTCCTCACCTCCACCCTCCATGGCTGTTCCTCACCTCCATCCTTCATCTCTCCTGGCTGGTCCTCACTTGTTCCCTTTTGGCTGCTCCTCACTTCCATCCCTCCTGGCTTGGCTGCTTCTCACTTGTTCCCTCCTGGTTGCTCCTCACCTTGTTCCCCCCTGGCTGCTCCTCCCTTGTATTCTCCACCCACCCCAACCGCCTGCCCCCTCCCTGCTCCCTGACCCCCTTCCCTTTATCCCACAGGCGAATACTGGATCGACCCCAACCAAGGCTGCAACCTGGACGCCATCAAGGTCTACTGCAACATGGAGACTGGTGAGACGTGTGTCTACCCAACCCAGGCCACCATCGCCCAGAAGAACTGGTACCTCAGCAAGAACCCCAAGGAGAAGAAGCACGTCTGGTTCGGCGAGACGATGAGCGACGGCTTCCAGGTGGGCAGGGGGGCGGCGAGGTGAGGGGATAACCAGGATGGGGAACCTCCACGGTGACTGACGCCTCTTCTCCCACAGTTTGAGTACGGCGGTGAGGGCTCCAACCCCGCCGATGTCGCCATCCAGTTGACCTTCCTGCGCCTCATGTCCACCGAGGCCTCCCAAAACATCACCTACCACTGCAAGAACAGCGTCGCCTACATGGACCAGAACACCGGCAACCTGAAGAAGGCTCTTCTCCTCCAAGGCGCCAACGAGATCGAGATCAGGGCTGAAGGCAACAGCCGCTTCACCTACGGCGTCACCGAGGACGGCTGCACGGTGGGTGCTCCTGGGGGGTGCTGGTGGGGTGGTGGGACATGTTTTGGGGACGGGGGTGACCGTGGTGTCCCCACAGAGTCACACCGGAGCGTGGGGCAAGACAGTCATCGAGTACAAGACGACGAAGACCTCTCGTCTTCCCATCATTGATTTGGCTCCTATGGACATTGGTGCTCCAGACCAGGAATTCGGCGCTGACATCGGCCCCGTCTGCTTCTTGTAAACCGGACACCCCACACGTGACAGGAGAGAGTAATAATAATGATAATAATAATAAAAAAAAAAAAACAGCCAAAAAAAAAAAAAGGAGAAAATTTCACATGGACTTGAATTTGTGTCGGTTTCTATCCAGCGTCTCTAAAACTATTTGCGTTTCCATAAAAGAAAAACCTAAAAAACACCCCCCAAAAAAGCATTAAACCAAAAAAAAATAAAAATAAATGACTTTTCAAACAAAATCACCAGGAAGTGGGTTCGCTTGCTTGCCCCCCCCTCATTCCTCAGCCCTGGAGATGGAGCAGCTCAACTCACCGAAGGCTCCTCGAGGCCCCGCTGAGACCAGCTGAGCCCCCCAGCCCCCCCTTCCCCACCAGCCCCTTCGCTTTTTGCATCTCATTAGAATATTAATTTTTGCTGTGAGGAAGATGTTTAACTCTTGGTTATAATTTGCTTTTTTCTCCTTGTTTTCCCTCTCTCTCCCCTCTCCCGTTTGTTTTTTTATTTGGATAATGATAATTCTGAATTCTTGCTATTTCTTTTCAGTTTGGTTATTTTTATTATGATTCTTTTTTTTTTTTTAATTTTATTTTTTCTCCAGGCAGCAAAACCAATTCATTCCCAAGCACATGAGGGGAGCCCCTGGCACTGAGCAGACCTGACCCTCCGCTGCATCCCCCCTTTCTGGATGGCTACCTCACCACTTTCGGGGTGTTTGATTGTCTTTTTATTTTTAATTTTGGGGTTCTTTTTGTTTTTTAGCTTCGTTTGGAGTTTTTCAGCCGTGCCGGGACTTTCCTGCCAGGTTCAGAGCAAAGGTGCTAATTTTTCCCCATTATCCCCCCCCTTTTCTCTTTTGTTGTTCTGTTGATCTTTTATTTCGATTTTCCTTTGGAGGTTTCTTTTCCTCAGGATTCTTATCCTGTTTTTTTAATTATTTTTACATATCCTCCTTAATTTTGGCCCCGGAACATCCAAACCCGGGACCTCCTGGTGCTACAACCTCCAAAGCATCTCTGCTCAATCTATTTTAATTTCCCTCTGTTGTCTGGTTTATTTCCCCCTTTCTTTGCTGCTCAGTTCCACTTGGGAATTTCCTAAAGGTGCTATTCACCCTCTTTTCCATCATCCCACAAGCAAATCCCGGAGCAAACACAAAGCAGAGCCAAAAAATTAAAAGGGAAAAAGGAATAAATGAATTTTCCAGGTTAAGCAGGTGGACCTTCAGCTCCACTGTCAACTTCCAGCAGCTTTTCCTCCACCCATTCATCCATCCATCCATCCATCCATCCATCCATCTATCCATCCATCCATCCCTCTCCATCCATCCCTCCCTCCCCTCATCATCCCCAGGCACAGAGGGGCACGAACCCACTCCCTCTTGCCGGGCCCATCTCCTGGCGGATACTCCGGGTTTTCCTGGAGTTTGTACCTAGTCTGTATAATGTATAATAATAATTTTAAATGGTTTGGGGGTTTTCTTTTTTTTTTTTTTAAATGATTTTTTTTTTTGACTGCTGAAATAAAGCATGTGAAATGATCCAACAAACCTTGGGCTGCTCTTCGCCGCCGCCTCTCGCTCTTGGGGGGTTGTTGGTTGGGGGGAAGATCCTGGGTGGGTGGTGGGGTGGCCTTGGGAGCTCCTTGTCCCCGATCCTGCTCTCATCCTGCTTGATCCTGCTCTGCTCCTGCCGAGCTTCTGAGCTCTGCTCCTGCCCATCCTCCTTTCCAGCCCCCCAGCCCTCCTCCTCCTCCTCCTCCTCCAGCCCCCGGGATGAGGGGGGAGAGGAAGGACGGGGGGAACCCACCTCCAGTAGGCGGGTTGGGCGGGGTGTGGGTGGGCAGGGCTGTGGGCACATCCCCTCGGG
>JAOXXN010000137.1:0-19860 GCA_026770055.1 Myrmophylax atrothorax
GCTGGAAGAAGGATGGAGCAGTATTAATTTACCTGATCTCTCTTGAGCTATAATGTTTAATACGTAGCACAATTTTAAATTTCAGTCCCTGGACACCAAACATATGTGTAAGAAATTATCAAGAATTTGACCTAAAGCCTACTAGAGTCTAGAAGATATTTTCAGTAACTCTGCTGAGAATTTTGGAGCTGTCCCAAAGTAACCTGTTTGATTGATAAAGTAAAACATTTTCAGAAGAAATTAAAGGCTCGTAAATAAAGAAATGGCTAATAGCTACGGAAGCCTTTATAGAATTCCTCAGTCAACTGATATCTTTGAAGCTGAACTAAACTCTAGAGAATCAGTTTCATATGTGGCAAGATTTGTTTTTTGGGGTGCTCCTAAAACATTAAACTTGAGAAATACAATATGACTGTTTACAGAACTGGTGAAGTGATCCCAGCTCTCCCAATATAAGCCAACTTTCTTATTGCTGTAGCTTCATAAATCACAGCTTACCTCAGAATAATAGAGGTCTCAATGTAAAATTCAAAAAGTTTCCAAGGTATTAGAAAGACCTTAAAAACTAAGGACTTCATATATGGACAATTCAGAAAATATCTGAAATACATGCCAAAATATCTCATTGTATTTAAGTATGAGGATAAATGATTTTTGTAGCTGGATTTTTGTTATTGAAATGGTGTGAGAGGAATGTTTACAAGAGAAAGTAAATTAAATAGTCTGTGTAATACCTTGTTTTCTGCTGCATGATTGATTTTTATCTTGAGGCTGCAGGTGAGTTTTAGGTATATGGTGACTTATTACACAGATGCACACACTGTGTGTACATATAAACGTCTCTAGATAGATATGGATATGCATATAGTGATTATCAGTGTTCTTGAACGTTTTAACCTGTAAAATTTCCCCAGACGAATGGACCACTGAGTTGAAGATTTGAGTCTGCTCAAAGTGAATGCAGTTTACAGTGAGGTTTTGCAGCCCTCCTGGATATATTTCCCGGACCTGCGGGCAGTTGGGAGGCTGGGTCCAGGTTTTCAGGATCCCTGCGGTTACAGGATCCGAGCACCAGGTGGCAACGGAATGACATTGGAAACATTGCCATGCCCTACTTCGAATTCAGTGTAATAAGAAAATGAAAGACAGTAAAACTGCTTTTACCTGTGTTAGAAAACGTAGATTAGCAGGAATTGGTATTCTGCCCACAGAAGCATAGTTTTACATTGAGGAAGGCCCAGGCTTTCATGGACAGGAGGTTTTGAGATCAGTGAGAAATTGCCTCACTGGTTTAATTCTGAAGATGCAAAAATAAACTTGGAATTGCATTAGTATCTGCATTAGTATTAGTGGCAGCCCACAGCCCTTTCTTGTCATTCACAGCCTCAGGAAGACGTGGAGCGACAGCAAATACACGAGCTCTGGTCATGGGCATACAGTGAGGAGCCACCTCAGCTGGCACTGCCCAGGCTGGGCAAGCAAAGCAGCACAGCACACACAAGGAACCAGCCAAGCTGTGGCGGCAGCTGCTGTTAGGTGAGAGCATCACTAATGTCACTAGTACAGCTCTGGTTGCACAGTGTACCCAGCAGTGAGGAAATTTAGTTGCCTTATTTATGCTTTGCAGAGTTTCTCATGCAAACTGTTATGCAAAAGTTCTTGCAGTACAAGAACTGTGGGCACACCTGCCCCTGGCATTAGTCAGGTTGTGATCCAAACATAGAAAAGCTTGTTTTCTGGAAAGAGTGTTAAATGTTAGCCAGCAACTGATCACAAAAAACCCAAAATCAAATGTAAAAAATATATAGATGTTATTAAGAAAAGTTATGTCTGTAATTGAGATTTGGTTTAAATCTGCAGTTCTGAGTGAATGTGACTTGCCATCTGGTGTCCTATTTAAATTTATATCCAAAGTGGCTCAGAGTTCACAAAGATGAGAGGCTGTGGCTCCAGCAATGAGAATAGGGTTCTCAAAGTGGGACTCAAAGTACAACGGGGTTTATCTCATGTTGAAGCTTCTCCCCAGGACAGCCTCAGATACAGTTTTCACAAGAACATCTATTTATAGCCATTTTATCCCATAAAGTGGCAATTGTTTTGTTCTGAACCAGTAGAAAGGAGATTAACTCTGCTGTGTTGGCTTTATATGAGATTTTTGGTGTGTGTTTTTGCTAGGGCAGTCTGGTGACTCCAGCAGCCATCTGAAAGAATTAGATTCATCTTCAGTCAACAGGATGCTTTCTGCCTGTTAAAGTCTGAAAAAGCCAAAGTGACACTTGCTAAAGTATTCTCACCATCTAGTTGAAAACTCTTTGCACATTCAATAATATTTTTTTTTTCATTTTTCTCTTGCAAGGAGTACTTCCTTATGTTATTTAAAGAAGCACAAAAGAGGTTGACAACCTTGTTCAATTTTTGTCTCAGCTAAAATGATTTTGCCCCAGCAGAGATCTGTGAGGGATCTCAGACTGAGAGTGCAGAAATGAGAAGTCTTTCTGTTTATCAAAATATGTTGCAACTGCAATTTTTAATTACAGCCAGGGTAAAGATTGACCTGTGATTGTATTTAGTATTGAAGAAGTAACCAGACAGCTCCCATGCCTATGAGCTAACAGTGTAATGAAGGTTTCAGTCACTGAATTTTGCCTGTGAATCAGTACAGTGTTTTACAACAGCCACAGTCATACTGTGATGTATGTGTTTGTATGCAGGGAAATGCAGCCATACACATCTTGGTGTGGGCAGTAACGATGTGGCAGTAACTGACGTGGCAAAGTCTGCAGGCTGCAATATGTTAGCACTGGTAGCAACTTAATTGGTAACATCTTTTCAACGGAGACATCTGGGCGCAGTAGAAAGTTACCTTGAATCTACAGCAGCATTTAAGATTTCAGGTTTAGTTAACAGATGGCAGATAGGAAGCTGTAAAAGAGTAAGGCTGAATTAAATGGCTATAACCCATTCTGTTTCCTCTAATAATCTGGAAGACCTTGGCAGAGGTCTGAAAGCTCATTTGATTGCAATAGACTGGGTGAAATATTCTCTAAGGTACAATAGGAAAGACATTTTTCAGTATGTCACAACAGTAATATTAAGCAGCAAATAAGAAGGCAAGCTCTGAATTTAGGTACTGGTGTACAGTTTATGTGTGACACCCTCCAGTTTGCACAAAGGACTTTTTTCTGCTCAAACTGTAGGGAATTGAATTCCACTTTTACTACCTGTTCTACTACTTAACTGTGTTGAGATAGTGAGAAAGTGAAAACCTTTTCCTTCCATTCCATTATACTGAAATATCCTGTTTACCCAGAGGATGGAAGCACCTGACCTCTGATCTCCAATGAGCCATTCCTCTTTGTTGATTTAGTTTTCTTGCTAAACAGTCAGTGCTTAAGGAATAAGATAGAGGGGAAGAACACCTTGGTTTATTTAAGAATATATGAACTGCACTTTCAACTTTCACTGTAATGGATCCTCTTTCCTTAAAGCCGTAGGAAATGGTACCACAAAATGGACTGAGGATTAGCAGTGTTTCTAACTGAAAAGTATGTGTGTGATCAGCTCTTGTCCATTTAAATATCTATAGAAAATCTGTTTGGTCAAAATGGATTTGGCCTTGAGACACACAGACTGAATGGGGAGAAGAAGGAGGGTCAGATTTGCTGCTCAATTCTCTATTCCGATATTGATTTATCACATTCACTCTTTCTTGTACAGGCAAACCTGGACCTATGGAACAATTATGGTCAAAGGCTTATTATTTTCTGATCCCACTGTTACTAGAAACATCTATCATCTTTGTGGCATTCTGAAAAATGTATGATATAGATATTTTGCAATCTTTACTAAGTGAGATAAACTGACTTCCATTAGAAGAGCTGAAAGGGAATCCCGTGAATACAGGACCGTCCCATGGCCAGGGCTATTGCTTAACAGTTTAAGCACTTTCAGTGATACCAGGAGCTTGACATTATAATTAATAAGTTCTTTAAGTACCCAAAAGATCACATTGATTTGTGTTTACAGAAGCCTTTCAGATTCAAGGATAAAGAAGTGACTTTGTTGGGAAAAAATGGGATTAAAATCTTTTTCAAACCACCTTGTTAAGGCTCTTTAAGCCACTGATGTAAGGAGGAGGATTGACCCGTGAGGGTGTATTAGAGGAACACAGAGCCTGTACAGGAGCATTGGCCTCAGGTCACAATAAAGGTGATGTTGTTAATGAGGAGGGTGAATTGTGGTGAAACTTCCAAATTTAAGCAACGCTGCTTTCCTAGACACAGCAAATGAAAATAGAGCAGGTGGATGGGCATCTTTCAGTGGGACAGGAGGTGTTTGTAGCCTCCTGCCAAGCTGGGTATGGTGAATTCTGGGTCAGACCTTATAGGGGAACTCCTCCCCATATGCACGGGCCAGTGTCTCATGCAAGGGGAGCATGACGGAGACATGCTCTCTGACCCTCAGCAGTGCCTGCAGTGGCACTGGGAAATGCAGCCCAAGGAGATCTCTGCACTTGAGAGATGCACTTGGAATTTTCTGCTAGAGAGGCAAGGCAAACAGTCTTCCTATGGAACTCTTTTTAACCTGCTTTCATGCCTTAGCATGACAAGGGGCTCCAGTTGTGTGGTGTTTAAAAATTCCCTTAATGGGGATATTTGTTAACCATAAACACATTGGTGTCTTGATGCTGAGTCAGTCTTAGTTGACACATTTCAGCCAAATTGAGTTAAAACTCCATTGGAGAGGGAACCACGTACTGTTACCAAGTGGAATGGATCAAAAATGTTTTGCAAGGATGTTTTTCTATCTTTTTTCACTGAAATCTGAATACAATTATGCATTACATCCATCATAAGAAATAGATG
This sequence comes from Myrmophylax atrothorax, assembly GCA_026770055.1. NCBI lineage: Eukaryota > Metazoa > Chordata > Aves > Passeriformes > Thamnophilidae > Myrmophylax > Myrmophylax atrothorax. Next base: position 4,866 of record JAOXXN010000137.1, read on the forward strand.
GAATACATACATAAGTTTATTGTGTTGAGGGGAACATATTCAAGCACATTTGAATGACAGAAGTGAAAGGGCTACTTTAGCTACTGTCACTTGTATTTTTGAACTTTCAGCCTTTACAACTGGGGAATCTGATCCTCCGGTTTCCAAGAGTCTCTCTTATTCTTAAGTGTTTGTTGATAAATGAGGAAAACATCACAGGTTGTTTTGGGGGCTTGGCTTTTAGTTTTTGTCAGATGTTTGCTATTCCAGAGGCTTGCTGGTCTATTATCTACTCTCCCTTCAGAACTCCGAGGTGTTTAGAAAGAAAATAACAATGCTGCAAATTCTGTGTAAAACATTTTTATGGAGAATGTTAAATGTCTCATAAACTGAGCAGCATTTGAACTTTTCAAGGGTCAATATGATGATCATTCTCATTCTATTACACAATCAATGAAATTAATCTATGGTTTCCATCGATGAAATATTTGCTCATCTCTTTGTGTTTGACCAGAACTACTGTGGAAAAGAAAAATATCTCATAATAAATATTCTGTAGCCATTAATTCTACAATTAATCCTGTGCTTTTATGTGTAGCACAGGATTAATTGTAGAATTAGATGAAAAAAAAAAGAAAAATAAATAAGAAGAATATATTAAGGAATACATAGGCTATGTATCCTGGAGCTAAATTTACAGTGTAAAACCAATACTGTACATTGATAGCACCTGAGAGTAATGTATGTGCTAGAGAAAATTATATTGCAATACGCCTTGATTACCATCTGCTTGATTTTAATTAATTTCCTTAATTGGAGAACAATGCATTTTCTAATTACACATGAAAACACCACTAGCTATTGCAGTCTTTATCTTCTGCACAAACTCTCCTGGTAGCCCCACTGCCTGTCTAATTTATAAAGCCTCATCTCAGTGAACACGGGCTGTTTGGCAGACCCATGACAATTACTCAAATTAATCACATGTGAAGCAACATTCCAAACTTGTAATTTAGGTGCAATAAAATTCTAACTGTGAATAACTCAGCTCACACAGACTTATATAAGGGTGAAACCTGCACCAAAAATGTAATTAGAAAACAGTACAGTCGAAGCTGGAATCAAATTTAAAGTGAAATGTACCATCTGAATAAGTGCTTTGGAGATAATGGCTTTGACCACAGGAATAGAAATTAGTCTTCTTACTTCAGACCAGAAAGGTAGTGTAATATAAAAATAACTCACAGGTAAATAATAAAATATTTAAACCACAAAATCAAAACATCAATCCCAGAGGACAAATTTATTCTACTTGTAGCTCCATTGAGGTCTAACTCAATGGAGCCAAAATAAAATTGGCTCAGTGATTTAAACTGGAATTTCTTCACATTAAATGTCCCTCTTTTCTGCAGACTAATGGAATAAATCCATCAAAGTATTTCTATCTTGTGCCTTAATCTTCTTTTGGATATAGTGCATCACAGTTCATCCTCTCGCAGATTTCCATTTCTCTGGCTGAAGCTCAAGAGTGTCCTAAATGAGAGTGAGGAGTGGCTTTTATCTGAATTATCACCTGCCTCATTTTTGCAAGATGAATTCTCTACCAGGTATTTGAGTTTTCATGAAATGGGATCACATTTAGCTGTATTCAAGGGCAAACTAAAGACTGGACAGTGCCCAGGTTAGGAAGAGGAAGCAGTAGTTGAAAGACAAAGAACTCCAGTGGTTTCTTGTTCATGACACATTTCTGAAAGTTTGAAATCTGCAAGAGAAAAAATGCACAACTCCCTGTTGATAGTTTGCAGAGTAGAATATGTGTTGATATGTAATTCAAAACATAACCTGGTGCAGATCTCAGCACAACCTTTTCAGTGCATTTGCCCAACACTTTACAGGACACGAGATCAAGTTTCCATGCATGGTTTGGATCATTCATTCTTTAATAACATGATTAGATTAACGAAGTTTGCACTAAATAGGATTAACTCAGATAAGAAATAGAGGAAAATAGAGGGAGAGCCTGGTTACTTTGTCCTGCAGTTGTGTTCCTGGCCAAGATGGGATTTGTTGGAAGGGCTGACCTGTTCAATGGTTGCAATATTTACACAGCAAAGCATGTACTATGGGTATTTTTTCTATATTTTTTATTAAAAGAAAAAAAGAAAAGAAGCCAACAGAAAAAGATCTCCAGGTCATTCGTAGGACCATGGTTTCTTGTGTTTGGAGGCTTTTCTGTGCATGCTTGAGTTTCTCTGCAGGTATTCTATTTTCTTCAGTACACTAGGTGTATAAATTTGTTTTAAAGCAAGTTTAATCAAAGAAAAGTGATGTTTATTCTGACTCTTGATGTTCTTTTTATGTAACTCTCAAACATTTGATTCATCCGTTGTGCATCTGTTTGCCAGTGGCACTAATGACTGAGAGTCATTCCTTTTAGGAACTGAAATGGAGCTCTTTGAATGTGTCAAAAACTTTTTCATAATTTAGTATCAGGAAAGTTACAAGGATGTGGGAAATCGATCTTTGGAAACAAATTAGCTGAATCAGGGAGGAAAACTGTTTTGGCTCAGAACTAACCAGCCAGGTTGGGGTCTTGTGATGTTCTTTGATAATTGTTACACAGTTTGGCAGTCCTGTTTGGGAGCTCATTATTTTTTTTTGACCTCTGTTATATGCTTAAATGTGATGGTTGAGCCTGGCCCCCCGGCTTCCATGCCTGTTGTTACCTGAGGCAAAAAAGCAAGGTCTCCCATGGAATAGGTACTGTAAAGGGATTGGGTTGGCATGTATTATTTCTCTCTTTATCTAAGCAGATGAGTTCCTCTTGCTGAAATTAGCGCCACGTGGTCATTTTGCTGTACCTCACCCATGAAAACTGTGTAACCTATAGATCAGATGTCCAGGAGCACTGGGAAAAGCACATAGGTAGAGCATGGAAGAAGGTGATGTAAATTCCATGAACTATGTGGTCCTGTATAAAAATAGATACTGATATGATAATGAGTTTGCTGAGAAGACCCTTATGTAGACATAATGATGGAATAACATTTTCATTTAGTTTTTAAAATGAAAAAATAATCCAATTTGTCTTGTATTTTTCAGGGTAATACTGACACATTCTAAACCAATATTGCATTTGATTCAAAGTCAAACCCCCTTTTCAGAGACACCAGCCTGTTTTTACTCCATGTTTCTGCTGGTTTCGTTACTGAATCAATGAAGTTGCTCAGTATCAGCTGCCGTGTTGTATTACAGCTTTGCTGTAATGTTGAGGTTTACCCCTTGTTCATAAAGGCTGTATTTGAAAGCTTGGTGGCAAATAATCACTTCTTTTTATATGAGCTTCTCAATTTTTAGTTAGTGTTTAGAAACTCATTACACATTCCAGGATTCCCTAGCAGCTATTATAACCCTCCTTATTCTTTTTCCATCTCATAAATGTTCTATTTTGACACTGTTATTCACTTAAATAATGGTGACATAGATTTTCAAAGTGTGAGATCTAACTCCCAGTTAGAAATATTTATAATGGTCAAACATTAATAATGTAATTCTTCATTATAATTATGTAATTCTTCTGTAGCTGTAGTACAGAAAACAACTCTGTTTTAATTATTTGCCTCATACACCACCAAGAATGAGGAAGATATTCAATCCATCTTTTCTCATATACTCACTAAAGATGGAGGTCCAAATGTATTACATACAGATTTCAGGAGGGATTTTCTGGGACTCAGCTGATTTAAATGTTTCAGTCACAATAAATGCTACATTTAATTTGACTCCTACTGGTAATGTAGCTTCCAATTATTTTAAATTATTTAAAGAAAACTTTAATTATTTGAGAAACGTATCATTCCTCAAGTTCAGCCTGAAATAGTCCACCTCCTCTGTGTGGAGCAGAGATTCCTGGCTTGTTCCTGTCATTCCCTCAGCTCTTACGCTTGCAGATTCACCTGCTCTAAACCAGCATGTCACAACTGCTGGCTGTGAGTGGCAGTCCTGCCTCCCACATTGTCTGAGCTTTGCCACTCTCTTGGTAGGCACAGGAACACTGGTGTTCCCCAGCTCTGTTATCAGGGCTCCCTCCCTTGCCCTGTGCCCACTGAGCCCACGCAGCTCAGCTCAGAGTGCTGAGTGATGTTGTGCCTGGCACTGCCTGAGAGACTCCCATCGCCCACGCTGGAGGAGTAACCTGTGTCCATGGCAACTGAGGGAAAGTTTATAACCTCCCTAAACTACGTTTGTTAGCAGGAACCTTTCCACTTACTACCAAGGAAGTTCTGCACTGTCAAGAAGTGCCAAGCCTGGATATTCACACCAAGAAGAGAGTTGTCCCTGAGAAGGCCAGGAAACCTCAGTGGATGTTTCATACAGTCTGTGACCAGCTTTGTGTTCTGGGGCATTCTTACACTTGTTTTGTCAAGGTGTTGCCAAGGGTTATTTCATGGAACTTTCAAATCCAAGCATCCCATACCAAAATATAAATAAAATGGGCAGATAGTTACGCTCTTTATATGGGATTATACTTTTTATGGCAGTAGCAGTATGTCAGAAAAAATGGGAATAAGCAAATTTAAGGGAGCGCAATTTTGTTTAAGGTGGTTTAAGTTAGAATGCTGGGTGTAAGTTATTATCTTTGCTTCCAGTCTACTAATTTTTTACTTTAGAAGTGTTTTAATGAGCATGCTGTATCTGACAAACTAGTCAAGTCCTTGCTATGCTATGAATAAATATTCAGATTGAAACAGGACAGCTTTCCCCAGGCAGAAAACAGAATCCAACAATGGTGATGTGTATCATGCAGGAAATTAATTCCTTCTCAGGGAAGCTCCACGGAGGCACTTGGCATACCAGAGAAAAGCAGTATTAGGGACTTTATTTAACATCTGTACCTAAGATTAAGTCTCTGCAAGAGTATTTGATAGCTGCCTTTCCCCATAGGACATTTTTGATAAGTGTTTAGTGGAATATACAAATCTTTTACCTTCAGGTGACAATTGCCTTGATGCATTTTCGACAGAATTTTGCTACTCTTTTGTTAACAGCCAGCGCGAAGCCAGACAGGCCCATTACAACAGAAGGGTAGTGCTGACCTGTTTGCTGGTGGTCCTGAAGCAAAAATCTGCTCTTTCAATGATCTGTGAACTGTGGTGGGTGAATTTATTGTCATATGGCTTTGTACAATTACCAAACCTGTGCTAACTTTGGCAGCAATATTATAAAATGTATGTCTCTACAGCCTTTGCCATGTGCATGTAAAGCCACACTTGTAGGGATGCAGGAATGCAGATTTACCAATACACCTTCAGGAGATCCAATCTCTTGAGATTCAAACTGAAGGGGATGAGTACATTTTAAATGGCACAATTTCAAATTATCTTCCAGCAACTTTTCAAGAGTGGTTTTGCAACAATCAGAATATTATCTATTAACCTTTTTTTTCCGAGAGTGCCTTTGGTTTTGTTTCTAAGGTCATGTCTTTCAAAGATTTTCTGGCTAACTATTGAACTTTCTGACTCATTTCTCTCTGGAGGAACAAAAGAGAAAATTCAAGGGTAGGCTATAGAAGGGCTAAATTTCCAGAGAGGAAAGAGTAATGATGAATTGTGTACAAAATGGCACTGGCACTCCTGCACCCTTCCCTCAGCAAATGCATTCCACTGTCTGGAGGTTCAGTTGCCTGAAACTATTCCAATATCAAAAATGAGGAAAGCTTTCCAGCCTGGAGGTATATGATATTTCATGTCAACAATACAAGAAAATGGATTGACATGATTAGCTACATTTTGTATCCAGCAAGAGTTGGCCAGGAAGATAAAGAATGTTATTGATGACCAATTAATCTTTTCTTTTTGAAAGCCTAGGATGGGAAAATTCTCCATAGGGTTGATTTGCAGAAACATACAGGCACTAAATCTTCTTTTAGATGCCAGTATTTAGATGTCACTAGCATTCACAAAAATCTTTACTCAGCTCTTGACTGACCACAGAGGCACTTGTCTCTCAGCAGTGAAGTTTTTACTGGTGAACCACCTATAAATGTTCTTCTGCTGTGTATTTGTGTAATTAGTTGATGACACTGTCAGAGCCCATAGCTGAGATGTGGCAGGATTCACCAACAGCCTTGTATTCATACCCAGAGGCTCTTTGTAACAGTAATGCCTCTGGAAAACATGAGAACTGTCCTGCCTTTGACTAACTTGGGATGGGGATTTGAGTGTGGATCTTCCCCTACTCCTGACACCTTCTGATGTCTGATGCAGAGAATGTTCTGGGAACACTCCCAGGTCTCTCTCCTTCCCCTTCCCCTTGTTTCAGTTTATGTATAGAATGAAACATTTCTTAGAATGTGCTTCCAGCTGAAGTAATAATCAAACTGTAGAGTCACTCCCCATTTTCCATTGGCCCAAAATTTGCTTAGAAAAAAATGCTACATTTCCCAGTACAGACTGGGTTGTATCAACCAGTCACATCACAGCTTTTGACAAAGGAATTCAGAGAGAAAAAATAGTAACTCGGTGTCCACCTTCTATTGAGCCAATTTAGTAGGACTGGGATTAAAGGTCTACTTCGTTTTGTAAAAAGGAGACAGATTTTCCCCAAAAGAAAAGCTGAGTGAAAAGCAGGAATGGAATGTAATTAAAAGTGGCCAAAATAGAAATTGTTTTCAAGTTACCAAAAAAGCTATATTTTAAAGAATATTTTCCATAGTGTTTTAATATATTTTTACAGTCTTATGAAAATAATTTATTAACTTAATAATAAAAGAAGTTGTATAATGTGGTTTAAAGCACAGCAAAACCACGTGAATAATGTACAAACTTTCACTTTTGAGAAAAATCTGTATGTGAAAACATTTTGGTGAGTTCTGAAGACTGATATAAACAATGTATGTCTGTGGGTTATGATGGACCATACTTGTGCTTCCTGATGATGTCTGGAATTCATAATTTGTTCAAGATAAAATTGAGACTAATGTACAAACTTCATATCTTGAGCTATGATTCAAGGAAAGGGCCCTGGGACTTGTCACTGGCGTGGTGCTGACATTGAGAATGCCATACATGTACTGTTATTTTTCTGGCAAGGGTCCTCTGGCCTATAATGGGAAGCAGATTTAGCTGTGACTTTCTTGTAACATCATTTGGAAGTCAGATATTTGAATAGATGATCATTTGGTGTTTTCAGCTGGTGGTTCACATGGCACAACAGAAAATACCCATTTCAGCAGCTGCCTTCAGTACTGAGTTGTTGCAACAGTAAATTAATATTTTTTACACATGAAAAATCTATTGTACACAGCCTCCTCCGCTGTGAAAAGTCACACTTGCATTAACAAGCTGTGGTTGAGTTACAGGTACAGTGGAAATTGTAACTTCATTTTAGAAACTTTGTTCTCTGTATTTCTTTCTCTGTATTTCTATTTCTCTGTATTTTTATTTAGGAAGGAATAATTTCCATAAATAGAAAAAAGTGCACAAAAGGATTTGTATGCAGGGCTTATATAATTCAACTGTAGTTCCTTTAAATCTACCCAACTACTCGTAGAGGCATCTCCAAGAGTGTTTTTATGTTCTGGGAGTGATTTTGAAACAAAGGGTTTAATTTAGTCCTTGCTTTTAATGGCAATCCTTCCAGGAAATCAGAAATGTGCAGAAGTTGCAGTACTGCAAAGGAGAAGGTAAGAATCTCCAACCCGAAGGTTAATGCTGTTGGTAAAATATTGTGCTTTTGTACTCCCTGATGCAAATTCTAGCAAAATATTAGGCTTTACTTTTCCCTCACTAACATTTCATGTTTTATTCTGAAAAAATGTATTTCCTTTATGAGAAGTACAGATGGCAGTGTTGAATAAATTACTGGAGCTGTATCTTCACAGAAAAAGTGAAAATATTGCTTGCTTGAAGATAATCTAATGCTCAGTGACTGTCTCTCATTATTCTGCCAGGTCAGTGACCACCTCATTGTATTATCTTAAATAATTAAGAGGGTAAAGCTTCTGCTAATACTGGAGAACAGCAAAGATTTTGTACCCTGTATAAATTGAGCATGAATGAAGTCCTTGCCAGGTAGTTAATCTAAGGGCTGCATTTTGAATCTGGCTTTTCAGTTGATCTAAAATGATGCAGTTCTGCTGAATGCACTGAAATGAAGCAAATTACATCATCTGTGAATTCATGTTACAATTTTTTTCCTAGAATGAAAATCTCTTTTAAGCTGAATTATTTCATAATTAGGTATTACTTGAGTTTAAAACCATTAAAGGCACTTGCTAGCTTCCCAAGTAGTTACAGACTGGCACTGCAACCCAGGGTGCCATGGGCATGAGCAGTGCCATTGGCTCTGTGGCTCTGTGGGTTCTCCCACTGCATGGCAGGGAAACCATCCCTGTGACAGGCACAGCTCCAGTTCCAGTGGCCACCGAGTGCCCTGCAAAGCTACAGCAGGATCCTATGGAGGCTCTGCTCCAGGGTCCAGCACTGCTGAGGACTCCAGGGATTCTCTGAGCTGTGCCTGGGGGAGCCTGGTTTCCCCTGGGTCTGTGCATTGCAGCTGGTGCCTGGCATGGTAAGGAAGCCCTGCCTGGAGTCTGTGCCAGAGTAAAGATACACATGAAGTGCTTTATTTCGTGTGGTTTCTCTGGCGTCTGGTGCAGAATATTTTTAATTCTCCTACCTTGTAGTTGAGTGTCAGGGAAATTGGCAATGAATTTATAAGCTACAGGCTGACAATTTATCTGTACTTACAGTAGGAAAGATCCAGTTCCTAAAGAAGGACACTGAATGTATGTGAGTGAAGAGGAATGCTCAGAGTATAGGAGGGATCTGAGCTGTACCAGCTCTGGTGCAGGTGGGTGCCTTCTGCTTTGGGGTGGCAGTCAGAGCAATAAGAAGTCTAGAAGAGAGAGAAGCTTCAGCATAAACTTGTGCACAGAACCTTCAGGGGGTTGAAGATTGCCATCTTATCATCACTAGGTACATTTTCTGCTTTGCAGCATCATTACATGGAAATTCTTCCTTGTCCATTTTATCTCTCTCCATGTCACACACACACAGACACATGGACGAGAGTTTTTGCAGCTCCAAATAGTCTCTGTTCTTCATAATCAAGGGAACTTCAGACCTTTCTCTTATAAAGAAACAGAATAATATATTTTTCTCTAATTTCATCTTCAAAGTTGACTGAAACTGCTGAGGTATTGCCAAGATAACAATTTTGAAATGAGGCCAGAATTTATCTGACAAGATACTGTAGGAAAGTACTGGTGGACTTCTAACATAAACAACACCATTTGAATATATGTGAAACGAGTCTAGGCTTTCAAAAAAAGAAAAAACTGTGTGAGTTAGAGGAAAACATGCATATTCCAGAAATGTCAAATCTTGAACTGCTGTGGATCAAGGGTTTTACCCTGTGAAATCCAGAGTCAGATTAGAAGTAAGTTAATGCTGGCAGAAAAGTAATACTATCACTTCTGTTCTTCATTTCATTTATCTCCTCCCACTTCTCAGCCTCCTCTTATCTGAAGTGTCTGGTGAATTGTGCTAGAGTGTCTCATGCACAGATGAAGTCAAGGAAAAGCACATAATCCCATCTCTTTGTCAGGATGTATTGAGTTCAGTGTACTCGCTGCACTTCCAAGGAAAAGAGCAGGAAAATGAGCAAAGGAAGCAGAGTTATGTAAAGTGTTTGGCATTAAGTTCTGCTATTTTATGAAATGTGAGTAGACAAGAGAAAGAAAGGGTGAGTATTTTCTGTTTACATGATGCCCTGCTGATAAGACATAAACCTTTAGATTACTTATCTGTGTCCTGTGGAGTACCTGATGGCTGGGGAGACATGTACAGAAGATCAAACTGCTGTGATTTTTGCATACAGTATTTTCCTAGGCAAAGTTCTTGTTTTCCTTTATAATTGCCTTTGTTGGATAACACAGTCCTGTGTGGTTTGGCTCACCTGCAAACACAATCACTGTCACTGTCACAGTTATAGAAAAAGTAAAGGGCTTTATTCGTATCTACATCAAAGCTTCCTTAGTCTTCTCTGGTGTTTCAAAGTTGCAATAAATATTCTTCCAGTCTCTTTACATTGGTAGAGTGGGATAAAATTACCTTACTGCACATGAGAATCTGGATGAGAGTGTCCCCTCAGATGGTCACACCTCACAGTATGGTTTGGGTTAGAAGGAACCTTAAAGACCATCCAACCCCCTGCCATGGGCAGGGACACCTTCCACTAGATCAGGGTGCTCAGAGCCTCATCCAACCTGGCCTTGAATGTGTCCAGGATGGGGCAGCCACAGCTTCTCTGGGCAATCTGTGCCTGTGCCTCAGCACCATCACAGAAAAAACCCTTCTTTTCAGTATCTAATCTAAACCTATTTTTATTCAGATTGAAGCAATTGCCCCTTGTCCTGTCACTGCTTGCTCTTTTAAATAGTTTCTCTCCATCTTTCTTGTAGGCTCCTTTCAGGCACTGCAAATAGGTCACCCCAAAGCCTTCTCTTTTCCAGGCTGAACAATCCCAGTTCTTTTAGCCCTCCCTTGCAGTGGAAGTGCTCCATCCCTCTAATCATCTTGGTGGCCTCAAGTCCCATTATGCAGACCAAGAAAATATTATCTACTGCATTTTGTTCCCTATATGCTGATGATTTTTACATTTATTTTTCCTGCTAAATGCAACCTTTTCCTCTAAACTCCTTAGAAAGCAAATTTTTGGTGATATTTTTTCCTCCTAAGTCATTGTAACAGAAAGAATTCTGTAGATTGTAGAGTAGCTTGTGAAAAATCTGTCAGTTCAGAGGCTGTTCTCTGTGTAAGTGGCTGAAGGGAAGGTGAGCATGAGGAGCTGATCAACAGGCAGAGGAAGCTGGAAGCTATTCCCTTAAAAGCATGCTGGGAAAGATGCCCATGATCAAGGAGGTGCTCTGGGAACTGTGAGACTGTGCTGCTTCATTTATCCTTGGAAATTAAAATGGAGAAGAAGATGCTGTGAGCAGCTCAATATGATTACCATTTGTGACATGCTGTAGGACTTAAAATTGCTTCTGGCTGTGGCCTTAACTGCTAATGAGTAAATGCTTCCCTTGGTTACACCTGTGCTGCTCCACTGACTCCATGGATCTGGTATGACATACTGGGAGTGAAACTGGAATAAAGCACTTAAAATTCACTGCTGTAACTGAAATGCTGATCACGGCAATAAGCATCTTTGGAGAAAAAAAGGTAAGAAACAGTTGCCTGTGTTCTGTTTGTGTTGCTGATTTACAGTCTACTTCTCTTTCTCCTGTGAATAAACTGTAATATGATCTCAGAATTTCACAGAATATTCTGAATTGGAAGGGACCCACAAGGACCACTGAGTCCAACGATTAAGTGAATGGCCCACATGGGGATCAAACCCACAACCTTAGTGTTATTAGCACCATGCTCTAACTGACTGAGCTAATCTCAAGGTCAAATGCAGGCTTGATCTTAAAAAAATAATTAGTGAACTAAAGGAGTTTTGTTCCTTTCTCCAAAGATTCAAATGAGGGGGTGCAAGTCCTGCTCTGCAGTATGCACACATTTGAGTGCACACACAGCAATTCTGTACTCTGGCCCACCCTGATACCATGCTTTGGCTCAAAAGCTGATATTATGGCATTTGAAGTATTTGAAGCTGAGGCTGGGACAGTTTCCTCCATTAATGTGGCTTTATGAGTTCAGTTGTACAATGTCCTGTTTAATTGTAATTTCTTTCAAGAAGCACTTGTTAAAATTTGTGATGGCTCTGACAATAGGAAAGAAGCCTCTAGCAAATGGCATCTGTAGGTAAAACAGTTCTGCTTGCATCGCTTCACAGCAACTTTGTCCAACATTCACCAGTTTTTCCATCTTCTATATATCGTCTGTGTATTTTGTTTAGCTTAAGAGTCATTCTCCTCTCAGAGACATTTGCAGACTTTCTGACTGAAATTGCTCCAATGAATTCTCTATGGATAAGCGTTGCAGTAACTTATGTGACATGAGCTATCAGCTCCTTCAGAAGAATAATACTTCACCACTGGGGCTGCTAAATTAAGGCAGACATGTAAGAAGAATCTGTTTTAATTGTGGTATCATAAGAATTCACAAAATTACCTACATACAATGGTTAGTACACCCATGTAGAGATGGGACATCTTGAGATATGGATAATATTCCATAGCTGAGTTTACCCCAGTTTACAAATAGCTGAAGTTGTTCGATGTCTACCCCTTGATCTCTGCAGCATGAGGAGGTTTCCAGTGCTAAAAATCCAAAAATCTTGATCAGTAGTTGTAGCCTCTGGGGTAGCAGTAAGATTGTTGTAACAAGTTAATAAGAAGGTGGTAATGAACCTGCCATATTTAATTAGGTATGAATTAGGACTGATGCCTAAAATTGGCTCTTAAAAGAAAACCCTTAAGACTCAATCTGTGAGTCTGAGCAGGTAGCATCCCTTTTCTTACGATGTTGGATGCACAAGAATCTAATTTCTTCCAAACTGCCCATACAGAGTTACAAAAGCCTCTTGCTTTTGTTTAGTTACCTAATTAACAATTCAAAGCATTACTTAATACTGTTACACTCAGTTCCAAAACTGTCCCTCCCTTAGGACCACCCTTGACATGCCTCACCAGACTGAGTGGGTGGTCATAAAAGACCACCTCTTCATCCATATCTTCATCAACACCTTCTGTCCTGCTTGGAACCATTTCAAGGCTTCTGGGCCTTCTGAATAATTTTGAGTAGAATATATCTGCTATGTTTTTCTAGGTACATTCTATACAAACTGGATGTTCTTGCTAAAATCTTTATCCTCTGCAATCCTTGATTAGAAACATTAAACAGTATTTCAAAAATTTGCTACCAAGGGTGATTGGCTAACACTATTCTAAGGTGTTAAAAGCTAGATTAAAAATCTATGTACTGTGGATCTTAAGGCATCAGTATGGCAGAAGAAAAGCTATTCCTGGCCCTGGAAGCAGCCGCTCCAGAGCTGGACTAAGCTCAGCAGTACACAGGAACTGTTGTTCTTTGCTGCTCTGCTGATAAAAGAGGAATTTGGATTTCAACACCTCCAGTCTGGCACTTTTCACACGAATGAACAAAACAAATTTAGCCCAAAGGATGAGGCATATTGGAAGGAGTTGGGTGTATAACTCATTTGTGCAGTTGGTGTTGTAGTTGGTAAGGGAGTTACTTGCTGAGTTAATGCACTGTGAACCTCTCCTGAGTTACTGCCAAGTCCATTTGATCTGCTCAAGCTCCTTATCAGATAATTCCCCACTGAATCAAGTATATTTTCTGTTAAATCTTAGCTTTAAAATAACAAGTCAAAGTTGATTACAGTTAACTATGTCCTGATTAGAGCAAATGGTTTGATGGGCAGAGCAATTTTTAATAGATATATTATTTATAAAGCAAAACACTCCTGTTTGTGACACCCTGGGCTATTTCCATCATGGATGGATGCCGAGGGGACTCATTTTCCCCAGGCAGTGCAAAGCTCAGCTGCCTGAGGTTATGGAATCTCATCTATCCAGGGCACTGCTACCACATTTACATTTTCTGTGCTGCTCTTACTGCTGCAGGAGCTGAACCCATTTCTGAGATAAAACTCATGGAAACACGAGTTATTCTGGGACTACATTGCTGAAACTTGTGTACATTTGGTAAAAGCAGCAATGCTGTGTTTCCTGACCTTCCTGTTTGCAGCTCTAGCCCAAACAGCTTAGTATAGAAAAGTTTTAAACAGGTGTCTCTGGGGCAGGTGGATTGTTGCAACCAGAATACCTGGAGGTTTATTTCAGTATGAAGATCTGCAGAGCAAGGAGTAAGAATGCTGTTTTACTGTTGATCATGAAATAACCTTGACAAGGATAAATTATGAGATTACAAGTTCTTGTTGGGTAGAAGTTTATTATTTATGAATCGAATTTAATTTTATAGCTAGAACATCTTGAATGCATGTTAATTGGGCTATATCAAATGAGCCATGGATTTCTGTAATTGTCTTAAAATAAAAATATAATAGTCAAGAAATAAAATGGCATATGTCCCTTTCCCTCTTTCATGATGTCTACAATTCCCTAATATTTTATCATTGTTTCAGCACAATTTTCCAAAAATTGCTGATGAAATGCAGCTTTTTTTCAGTACCTTTTTCCAAGTACCTGGGATGGTATTTCATTTGACTTTTAGCATGTGAAAAAGAACTCAGAACTATTGCAATCACTTATACAGTTTCCTGATTAACTATTAAATTCATCTGATGATTAGTGCCTAGTTTAATTCGATTGCTTCTGGTATTTGGACTAAAATATTAAATTGATCTCACCTGGAAACCACAGCAGACATGCAGTTGAAATTAGCACCAGCTCACAAAAGAGACAGAGCTCCTCATGAAGAGGGATTTATGAAGGGGAACTACTTGGGACTAAAATACAGCAAAAATCTTGCTTTGTGCCCTGTCATTCCAGCAATGTGAAATATTTACTTTCCCTTCTGTAGCAAGTTTGTTGTAGCTGGAAGGAGGAGAAAAGGGTGATCAGCTCCTACCTGGTAGCCTGAGGACAGTTAAGGGAAGGATGGCACAGCTGGTGGAATCAACAACCTGTTCAGGGATAATTCAGGGATATTTTTAAACCTGGATCTTTCTGGCTGCTGGAAGTGCCCAAGGGTATATCTGCACACAACAAAGAGCTACCTGAGCTCTCTTTAAACAAGGGGATTTCAGGAAAGGGAATGGTATAGCTTTTATGTTGTGCCATTAGATGACTTGTGGAATGGATTGTGAAATGTAAGCAACTTCAAAGAGGTTGTTGGTAGAGAAGTCATGTTAGTGTGCAGTTCTTTCACGGAAGTATTAATATACACATGCACACACCTACATGTTTTTGTTTGCTTTAGTAATGTGAGAGTCCTTAATACAAAAGCAATCTGTTACAGCTTCTTTCTATATACACATGACATATCAAGTTTCCTTTTTTCTTTTCAAGCTATTTTCT